>CM016623.1:22841661-22959038 GCA_005393395.2 Gossypium australe
GCTAATTCTCAGACTTTTAGAGGCGTTTTTCCAAAAGCGCCGCTAATTCTTAGACTTTTAGAGGCGTTTTTCCAAAAGCGCCGCTAATGCTCAGACTTTTAGAGGCGTTTTTCCAAAAGCGCCGCTAATGCTCAGACTTTTAGCGGCGTTTTTCAAAAGCGCCGCTAATGCTCAGACTTTTAGCGGCGTTTTTCCAGAAGCGCCGCTAATGCTCAGATTTTTAGCGGCGTTTTAGGAAAAAGCGCCGCTATATATCATTTTTAGCGGCGTTTATTTCAAAAACGCCGCTATTGCTCATTTTTTGCGGCGTTTTCCTTCAAACGCCGCTAATGTATAATATTGGCGGCGTTTTTCTTTGAAACGCCACTAAAAACGCCGCTAAAAGTCTTTTGGTGTAGTGATGGGTCGTGTAAGTCAACTAGCCCAGTTAACCCAACTCGTTTTAAAATGGATTTAAGACAACCCAAGCTAAGCTAAGCCAACCCAAGATTAAAATAGATAAGCCTAAGCACATTCTAAAATGAGTCGGGTCGACCGAGTTGCTGGGTTACATAACCCATGAAAGCATGAATACCTCTTATTACCATTCAATGAGTAAATAAATATTTTGATTTTAAATTTTGGCAATGATTTCGAAACCACATTGGTGCTCGAATTGGTCTGATTAATTAGTTTCCAGTTCGAACGGTTCAACCGGTTCAAAATAAATAAAAATAGTAAAAATTTATAAAAATCGATTCCACTGCCGATTCAATCGAATTTTAGTGGTCTGTGCTAGTTCGCGAGTCAATTGATTTTTTTTACCTCTCATCATATAGATACCCTAGTTGATTCCTAGTCCAGCCAGATTTAGACAACATTAAATTTTAAATTTTTTTATACATTTAAAATTATTTTTTTGAATTTTAAAATATTAAAAATTTCTTCATAATTATATATTTTAAAAATATTTTAAAATGTATATGCTTTTATTTAAAATATGAAAAAAATAATTTTAACTTTTTTATTTACTTTTAAAGGGTAAGAATCAAATTGACATAAAACTATAAATATTGAGAACTAAAAAAAATTATTTTACCTTTTTTATAATAGCTACTAATAATAAAATTAGATGAAGAGACGAAAAATTTTAAATAAAAAAGTACAGGACCTCAATTTCTTAAAATTAAAATATAAGAATTAACTTTTAAATTTTAAAAGAGTAGAGACAACTTTAACAAATTTAAACCTATTTTATAAATAATGTTGTAAAGTAAAAGGTTAAGTTGGAAAATAATAAAATTACCGTAAAGGGATGAAAATCTAATTTGATTAGATGAGTGTAGTGCTCAAATTTCTGACTCAGGATTCCAACGCCACAAACAATTAATTATTTATTTGTTGATCTAAGTTGCTTCTTTACACCCCTATGTGGACCAAATCTACCATTTTTACTTTTAAAATTTGATTTGATGTTACTTTGAACAAAAATAGTATTACTATTTTTTTTAACATTAATAATACTTATGAAAATATTAATTACGAAAACAGAGTAAAAATAAGATTATTTATAAGAATAGTTCGCGATGTTGCGAATGTATCAAATAATATAATTTATAAAATTTGGTAAAAATAAATAAAATAATATTTTGATTATAAAGGGGTGTTGCCAACCAGGGATCCATTTTTTCCTCTTAAATTTTTATTTTATTTTATAATTTTTAAAGGCAAAATTAAATATTTGCACTCCGACCTTATAAAAAAATTTATTTTAGCTATTTATTTAATAATTCGTCTTTTTAATCTTAAAATTTGTGTTTTTTATTAAATAACTCCAAAAATAATAAAAAAATTAACATTTTTTTTAACTTTAATGATGTGGCATGCATGTGAATGACATATTAACATTTAATTAATTTTTTAAAATTAAAAAAAAAACTAAAGTTTCCATGTCAATCACGTGGCAATCCACGTGTATGTCACGGCAACAAAGTTAACAAATATTAAATTTTCATCTATTTTGAGGTGATTTAATAAAAAAATACAAGTTCAATGACTAAAAAAGATCAAGAATTAAATAGAAGGTTAACTTTTTTTTTTTGTAAAATTGAAAAGCCAAATATATCATTATACATTTATAACAATATAAATATTAAAAAAAGAGAGTAAAATTTGACAAGGGAAAGAGGGGTGCTGCTCCGTGGTTGGCGACACTCATTTATAATTAAAAAATTATTTATTTCATTAAAATATTATTTTTAATAGATAATATCGCTTGACATATAAATGAAACCAACTTTTATAGATTAAAACGATCTATTTTTGTAAATAATTTATTTTTCAACCTCATTTTCATAAATTGTTTTAGATATTATTAATGTAAAAACCTCTATTTTTGTTTTATTCAAAGCAACCAATTGAAACGTATAAGAGATCTTGCCTTTTAATGGCCTTTCTATAAAAATACTCAAAATTTTTTATTATTTATGAAAGTGACTTATTTTAAAAATTATATATATATAAATCACCTATTTTGAACAGTAAATTTCGGTGACGCCAATAGCATTGGCGACAATGTCTTTAATTTTTAAAAAAGAATTTTTTTAAGTGTCGCCGTTGCCATTGGCGGCACCGGAAGTATATTATATAAACGTTATGAAACCTGATGAAGCAATTACCCTTTTAGATTGGATGATGTTCCCACAATTAAATGCTTTTAAACTTTTGATCTATTTGCATGTTAAGTCTGTCCTCTTTAAATTTAAATTTAAATAACCCTTAAAAACATAAAAATAACAAAATAAACTCTTTTCAAATATTATTATTATTTTTTAAAATAATAAACTTAAAAAGTTATATAAAATAGTTATTTAAATTACCTAAATATATCTCTCATGTCTCTCTATGATCCAGTTAATACACATGATTCAAATTTTAAATAATAAAATCTATATATAGGGTTAATCATATATTTATCTACTATTCAAACTTAGCTCAATATGATTTTGATAACGTGAATTTACCTGATTCTTAAATATATATTAGATTGTGAAATATAAATAAAAATTATACAAAAAATTTATTTCAAAATCAAGTAAAATGTTAATGAGATGATTAAATTAAAATTTTAAAAACAATGTGTTACAAGTTAAAATAAAATTTTATGATAGTATTATTTTATTTAAAAATTAAAATTTATTATTTTATAAAATAAAATCTTTTAATAATTTTCAAATTCACTTGTTATTTAATTGATTCGTTTTATATATTAACCTTTATTTGTATTATTATCTTCATCAACAGACTGAAAATTTGATTGTGCATGATAAAAGAAGCAGTGATCATCTTCGTTTATCAATCAAGTTATTATTATTATTAAATTTGGGGAAGAATTGAACTCAAACGAGCCTTAAGTTTACTTAAAAGAGTTGATAAAACTGTAATTAATGGAACAAACATAAAATTTAAAACTGGCAGTCAAACTTTGAAAGTCTACATAAGTAGCTAGATCAACTTAATTTTTAATTTCTATGATATACAGATTGATTGTGCTTGTTCAAAACCGACAAAACTGAACCAAAAAGGATGGGAACTAGACAGTTATGGTGAATCATTGAATGCCATTGCCCATCCCCGTTTCACTCCCAAAATGCCGAGTTTTCTTGTATCCATAAATACGACACAACTAGAAAATATTAATACAACATTCCATCTGCAATATTATACATGATGCAAGGGGTGGTCCATAATTTGCCCCGTCTTTCTATAAAATTTGACAAGTATGGCATCGGTAACAGAGCATATGATGCTTAGCAACATTTGTGACCCACAATTTTTAAATAGTGGGATTGAATTCTATCATCTTGCAATCGCCTTTTTATGCTTCCAGAATTTCTTTGTATGCTATATAGCTTTTTACCCTAATTTTGTCATATTTAGTGTTTGGATAACCAAAAGAAAAAGCTTGTCCATACGTTGTGTGTTCAAGATAGGATTCTAACTTACTTTATGTTTAAATGGAAGGGTTTCATTTCACTATCACTTCATATATGATAGTAATTCCTAATTAGAGTCCACTTATTCCAACAGGATTAATGTTGTGGGTTGAAAACTAGTGCTGTCTTTTATGTTACACAATCGACAATTGCATACGGATGCAAATATGTGTTTCAGACAATGATTGATGGAGACAGAACTAGAATTTAACTCTCACTGATTTGACTATTTAATGCCATTTTCCTTTTTCTTTTTTTTTTTTTTTTGGTTAGTTAATCTTCCTTTATCTCCTCCTCGGAAAACAAGGGTAAGGTTTGGTTTCCTCAAATTAATTCATACAAGAGGAGAATCATGTAATTGATGCAACAATAATGGGTGTTAGAAAAAGTTGAAAACGATAATCATGAAATCCTAATTTTTTTTTTAAATGGTCAGAACTAATATTATATATAGTTGACATAAGCATTGTTCAAGCATCACCAGAGGGGAAACTCAGGAAAAAAAATGATATTCGAATTTTAATTCCATTCCATTAGATGTCGGCCACGTCTTTTCCTAACTCCTATTTAACCACATCTCTCTATCAGAAACTCCTTGTACACAAACCCTTTCTGATCATTGAGAATCTTTGGCCTATGACTTTCTCGAGGTAAACGATGCAGATGTTGAGATCCCAACTCTATATCTATATCAAAGCGGAGGTGAAAACATGGAAACAGGCGGGGCAGATGATAACTTGGGGGATTTATTGAGTTTGGGGCTCAACAGACGGGAGGCTGCAACGAGCGGAGAGTGTGATAAAGAATCAAAGCCTGCAAATGCAAGCAACAAAGTGTTTTCATGCAACTTTTGCATGAGAAAGTTTTATAGTTCTCAAGCATTGGGAGGCCACCAAAACGCACACAAGAGGGAAAGAGGGGCAGCCAAAAGGTTCCAACCTCACAAAACGGGGCTTCCAGTCAATCCAATGGGGTTTCGATCACTTAGGGTTCTGCAGCCTCATTCTGTGGTTCATAAGGCTGTAAGATCAGAAGGGTCTTCAATGGTAGCAAGGTTTAGTGATTCCAGCAGGCCTTGGTTTGGAGTTGCTGGTGGGACACCCTTTTTGGGTGAAAAACCAATGGCTGCGATTTGGCCTGGAAGCTTCCGGCTTGAAAATTTGCAAAATCAAAAACCTCAACTTGATGCAGATTCCCAAAAGCTTGACTTAAATCTGAGGTTATAGATGTTTTAGTCTGAGATTATATCTAGGTGTTACATATAACTGTTTTATCTCACTTATTGAACATTGACCCTTTTTTCCCTTAAAATATGAAGGCTTTGTTCTTATCTTTGTTTAATATATGTTTCATATATGCTCATCTTTTCTCCAAAAATCCTTCTCAATCATTAATAATCAAAACTAGATGATATAGTTGGCAAAATAAACCCGAGTTTGAAAGTCTCGCCCATGTCGATTCGACTTTAATAAAATCCGAGCTTATAATAGATTCGAACTCAAAAAAATTCGAGCCTAAAAAAATTTGAGTCGAAGAAAACTTGAGCCCGTAACAACTTCAAGTTCGAGACCGAAATAAATCTGTCCCAAAGCTTAAAAAGAGTCCGACTTTATAACTAAACAACCATAATAACAATTAATAATTAATATACTTTTATGATGTTATTTAAAATAAATAATCATTCTTTATTTTATAAAAATGTATTTATATGCATGGCATATTTATATTAAAATATTATTAATAGGAAAAGTAATTATTAATAATAATTATGTTAAATTATAATATAATATATAATGACAGAATATATTAATTTAATATTTATCACATTTCACAAATAACTCACACATGATTTATTTTACGATATTAATAATATTACTAATAAATTTAATTTTAAACCATAAATTTTTTAATAAAAAATCTATAACAATATAAATTAAAGAAAAAATAAAAGTTGTTTAACAAATAAAAAAAATAAAATATCTAAATACAATATATTAAAAAAAAGGATATTAATCTTATTCATAATACCATGCCATCCTAGGTCCAAATCCCAAATCCCGAGTATGACACACATTGAAGAAGGAGACACCACCGACCTCGAGAGAGAGAGCTTGATAATTTAAAATTCTTCCCATGAGAAAAGAAATAGAGAATGCACCATGCTACCACCACATAAAATCGATTTCACACCGAAAAGAAACATTCGCCGTTCAATTCCCCCCCCCCCCCAAACAAAAAAAAAACTATTTTAGTTTTAGGTTTAAACATGCAAAAAGCTCTTCAACTTTTAAAATTTTTAAATTCAATCTTTATATTTTTTTATTTAGAAAACTTTTGTCATTAAAATTGTTGATGTGACTTTTATAAAAAGGTAAAACAACTTTTTTAACCCTTAATATTGATAATTTTTTTGTCAATTCAATCTTTACTCTTTAAAAGCACATAAAAAATTATAAATTAAAAGTTTTTTTTCCTATTTTCAATAAAAAATGTAAAAAAAATTGTGAAAAATTAAAAAATATTTCAAATTAAAAATTCATTTAGTCCATGAAAATTTCATTTTAAATGATTTAAAAAATGAAAAATATATATATTTTTTAAAAATGTGTTATTTAATAAGTTTTCTCCAAATTTTGAATAAAGTTTTTTTTTATATTTTAAATCAGATTAATTATATATCAAAATTATTTTTATGTAAATTTAATTAGAAAGTATATAAAATATTAGTATAAAATAATTTTAAATAATAATACAAATTTTGAGTTGGTTCAGAATAAATTTAATATATATATTTCAAAATACTCTATACTAAAAGACTTCTTTATAAAAATGGACCATTTTGGAAAAAATAAAAAAAAGTGATAAATTAAGTTTTGAAATTTTTATAGTGTATTTTGAACACTAAATTTACATAGTATATTAAAATTTAATTCAATAAAATCATTATTAAAAATTAATTAATATACTATATATTAAATTTAATTAAAAATATTATATATAAATTATTTGAATTAAATAAAAAAATCTATTAGCTCAAACTTTGGAGATAACTTATTATCGTTAAATATGTTAACGGGGCAAGGCCAAGTCAAGGTCCAATTTAAAAAATTTCTTTAAGTTGGTTTCGCTCGAATGAACCATTTCCTATTTAAAAATAATAAAAAATATTTTATATTTAATTTTAATTTTAATTTTAGAAATTAATATTAATATAATTTTTTATATTTTTATTATTTTAAAAAGTAAAATGGATCAAGTTGGGCCAACCCAAGATTGTGTAATATGGTTCGTGAACATCTCTTATTACCATTTTATATAAATTTTAGATTTTTTTTATATATTTAATAATTTTAAATTTTTTAAAAAATATTTTTATTTTTTGGATTTAAATATTTTTTCATAATTTTTTAATTTTAAAAAATACAAATTTTTAATTTTTTATGCTTTTATTTAAAAATGAGAAAAATGAAATTTTATTGTTGTTTTAAATTTTTATGTAGTTTTAAAGAATAAGGATTAGATTAACAAAAACTATAAATGTTTAGGGTTAAAAAAAAGTTATTTTACCTTTTTCAATTATTACATAAATAACTTTAATGGCAAAATTAGATGAATAGATCAAATTTTTTAAATAAAAAAAGTATAAGTATTCAATGTGGCAGAATTAAAATTTAAAATTAAAAGAAGTATAGGAATCTGTAGGTTATTCAAACTTTAGTTTTATATATAGAATTTGAGATATTCAAAGAATTTACATAATAACTTTTTTCTTCTTATTTTAAACAAAAAATTAATGAATTTTTGTGTGGGCTTAGGACCAACTCATTGGTTAGTTTAAGAACAGATTCTGGCATTGTACTTTGAGCAAGCTTTTAGATTTGGGCTTTCCTCCAAATTCAAAAACTTCTTGTTGCTGTTGGTTCCATCATAAATTTAGAAAATGATGGAAACCCAAGGCCTGGGAATTTTTGAGATTGAACCCAATTTATGAAACAAATGGACCAAAACCCTGAAAATTTCCTTTTTAATATTCTGCAATATCTGGTGGAAAAAGGAAATGAAGAAAAACAAGAACAATTAAAAAGAACAAAAAACACCAATAAAGGAGCCTTCGCATGACAAGCAACGAGCAAAGGGTTTTTATTCATTTCCCTTTTCTCTGCACCCAAAGCCCCACCTTCGTGGATTTTGTGTGCAATTTTTTCTTATAGGCAGCCGAGGTATTATTGTTTTTAATCCATGGTATTTTCTGTTATATTTCTCCCCCTTTTTTTGTATTATGTATGTATTTTGTTGGGTTTTTGGATGTTTTGAATTTCACTATCTTTTTTTTTTCTTGAATTTCTTTTTGATGTTTTTGCTTTCATAATGTAGAACGGAATGTTAAAAAAAGAGAGGATAAAATCAGGAATTTTTTTTTCAGAGGTGTCGAGAAAGCAAGGAATTCAGTTTGGGATTTCATGAAAAATCCAAGGCAAATTAAGATAGGATAATTTTATGCTTTAGATAATTGATAAATAAAACTTAATTTTCATGAGTTATTTGTTCATCTTCTTTGAACATGATGATGGGTTTTCTTATGGTTTTGATTTGTGATAATCCGACATTTATTTATTAGTTCTTAGGACATTAGGGTGCTTTAGAGACTTGAATGGTTAAATTCAGCCCTGTCGCGAAGAAGTAAGAATATGAATTTGGGGATTATCTTCTATTTGATTGCTTAAAACATCTAAAGAAATATGACATTTGACTGCTGTTAGGCAGTCAAGCTCATGGATATTATGGTTTCTTGATAAGGTACGGTATGGACTGCTAGGCTCGTCTCGAAACCTGGGTCCAGTGTGTTTTGTTCACTCCACTTCTACATTGAAAGTTTTCACCAATATGGTGTGTTTTTACTCCTGCCTACTGTCGTCCTTGTTGGCGGCGATCATGGATGGAAACTTTCTTTATGCTGATATTGCTAATTCGTTTGTTTATTTATTTAAGAATTTGCAATTGTTTCTTGTAGCGGTGACTTTGCGCAACTATGGCTGGTATTGAGCAATGTGAGGCAAATGATTCTGCTTCTTCTCTGATAGAGCAACTTTATAAGGCGGTTCATGAACTGGAAGCTTTCAAGGATGCTTCTGAGAACAAGGTTCATTGGACAGAAATTGAACAATATTTCTGCAATCTTGAGGTGACGTTAAAGAAGAAATCTGAAGAGCTAGTAGCTAAGGAGAAGGAATATGAGGTGAAAGAAGCTGAAACCCTTGCGTTGATTGTTGAGAAGGAGGCAGTTGTTGCTACTAAGGAACAAGATTACTTAGACAGAGTGCAGGAGCTAAAAGATGCTGCTGTTGCTGCAATTGCTGAGGCACGTGCAAATTTCCAACCAACAACTGCAGAATCTCTTGATACTGCAGAAAATGGAGACACCAAGGTAAGCAGTTCTGTTGGTGATAAAAACTCTCCCGATGAGGAGTTTCCTCGTAAAACAAGTGAAATTACTGAAAACATGGCGGCTGATGTTAAGTCGCGTCCAGAGCTTACCCACTTTTGTGAGCAAATGGATGCAAAAGGACTTCTGAACTTTTTAATGGAGAATCAGAAAATTCTGAATGACATTTGTCGGGAACTTCCCCTTGCACTTGAAAGTGCAAGCGAACCAGCCCGTTTGGTACTGAATTCACTGGAGGGGTTTTACCCTCCGGACGAAACAAGCCAAACGGTGGATAAGACAGATGCTGCCCTGCAGGGCATGCGCAAATCCTGTGTCGTCTTATTAGAAGCCATGGCTAGTTTTTTGGCCAGAATCGACCCTGGTGATACTCACCTTCTGAACCCTGAAATCAAGCAGCTAGCCAAGGCAATTGCTGATGAGTGGAAACCTAAGTTGTCTAATGCAAGCAGTGGTGCTGCCATTGACAATTCATTGGAAGCTGAAGCATTTTTGCAGCTCCTTGCTACTTTTAGGATTGCTTCGGAGTTTGACGAAGAACAACTCTGCAAGCTTGTTTTTGTAGTTGCTCACCGCCGGCAGGCACCTGAGCTTTGTCGTTCCATTGGATTAACACCAAAAATGCCAGGTCGGTATGGAGGCAGGACCATTGTTTCCATACGATGTGTCTCAAGTTGATAATGCTAATGTATCTCTTCCTTGCTTATGACTATACCACTGTTCGGTATCCATTTGCTAAACTGAGTATTACTATGGCAGGCTTTGTTGAGTTATTGATTAACAGCGGGAGACAAGTCGATGCGGTACGATTTATTCATACCTTCCAGCTTACTGAAAGGTTTCCTCCTGTGCCCCTCTTAAAGATGTACTTGAAAGATTTGCGGAGAAACTCGCAAGGGAAGGGTGGGAATTCTCGTGGGGCTGCTGGTTCACAGGTAACGTATGCTTATACCAAATGAAGACTTGATTCCATGAATTTTCTCTATAGAAAAATACCAACAGGCAGTTTCCTCTTCATATACAGGATGACATAAATGCACGAGAGCTCGCGGCCTTGAAAGCTGTAATAAGATGTGTTCAAGACTATGGCCTAGAAGCTGACTACTCCCTTGATCCACTCCAGAAAAGGTTGGCTCAACTTGAAAAAGCAAAAGCAGACAATAAGAAAAGAGGGGGGGATTCTGGTAAACATCACCCGCGGAAGAAATCAAGGCCCAATGGTGGATTTCGAGGATATCGGGGACCTCCAGGTAGGCAAGCTCCACCTGTTTACAACCAGAGGGCTGCATTTACAGGAATGCCGGAAAGATATACTCATGCAGGTCCGAATCCCTACAACTATCAAATACCGAATCAACCTGCATATGTCCCTCAAGCGAATGATCAAAGATTATACTACTATTCTCAAGATGACAAAGTTGCAACGTCGTCATATAATGCAGCAGCTACTTCTAACTATGGAAGCTACAGTGGCAGCGGATTGCAACCATCGCATTCACAGCAGCCATTTCTGTAGTTTTTTTTTTAATATTAGAAGTTTATCATAGATGCATGTTCAGTTTATCATTAGATTTTTTGCCCACTGTGGTGCTAACTTCCAATATTGCCCCCCAGCCCCCCTTTTTTTTTAATCCATAATTTAACAGATTTTTCTTGAGGCCTTGCCTTCAAAACCATGTTCAATCTTCTTTTTATTAGTTTCTTTTGTTAGTTCCTAATATGCGCTTAAACCTTAATATATTCGGCTAATAATATAAGGCAAAATTTATGATTAGGTCAAACCCTTCTCAGTTAATTATAATGACTATTTTAATGTTTTCATTTTAGTCACGAGGTTAAAATTGTTGTTGTATGACGCCTGCATCAATCGAAAGTAATTTTTTTTTTGTTACAGTTTTTTTTCATAAAATTACTTTAAACATTATAAATTTGTGAATCAAAATTCAAATAGTTTTTTTATTCAATTTACGATATTGATTGTCAGATCAACTCGAATCTAAGGTTTGTTATTCCACTTGTCAATGGGTACTGATTCATTGCGTCAATCATCAAATTGTCATTTAGAGTCGCTAGCTGAATTTTTATAAAAAAAAAAATTTAGGACCTAGTGATTTAAATGAAAATTTTCGAATAGTTCAATGATTCTCTTGTAATTTTTTGAAATTGAATAATTAAAATATAAATTTACTAATAGTTTAATAACCTTCGGTATACTAATAATAATAATAATAATAATAATAATTTCATTCGTTGTTATTTCTCAATCTTATCATACAATTTCATTCGTTGTTATTTCTCAATCTTATTTATGATAAACCTAGTAATAATAGACACGAATGACACTGGGTATACAAATATTTCATTAGAGTCACGCAACTAATATATTTTTATAGATGAATGTATGGCAATTTTATTATAGTAACTAATTAAATTAGTGTTGTATTATTAAAAAGAATTAAATCAAGTCAAATTAGAAAATAGTTAACATTTACAATTTAGAAAATAATATTTATTGTTTATTAGGGTTAATATTTTTGCATTTTTTTTATAGTTTTGTAATAAAATATTTTGTTTGGATTTGAACTACAATTAAAAAAAAAATTCAAGACATTTTTTATACATTAAATATTAACTTTGTTACAATTTGAACTAATTTAATTATTTTTAATAGTATACTAAATTGATCCATTTAATAATAGAACGACTAATTTAATCTAATCCTTATAAACTAGGAACCTTCCAAATACTTTTAACCTATTTTTATACCATTGTGAGAAGACTGAAAAAAATCCTTCCATTTGAAATATTCCTTTAAGGTAAAAAAAAATAAAAAATCATCCAATTGAGCCTTTAATGCTGAAGCACTAATCAATTAAACCTTTCCATAACATTGTCCAAGAATGACGGTTACCTTTTGTTGAATTAGCTAACAGAAGAAGCAAATAATAACAAACACGTATATTATGCTAACATGACAATTTTTAAAAATATTTTTTAAAATAAAATAAATAAAATAATTTAGAAATAAAAAAAACATGGAAGTAATGAATGAACTTGGACAAAATGGGCTATGCGAGTATATTTGAACCATAACAATTATTTATCTAAATTCATTTAAATCATGTTTTCAAAATAATTATTAGAAATATATAAAAATTATTAAAAATTATAAAAAAATTATTCAGTAGTTTCTATAAACTTTAAATATATTTAAATATTTTTGTAATATTAATAGATTTAGGTATTCTCTGTAAATATTAATATAATGGTTTTTGGTACAATTAAGAAAAACCCTGGGTAAATATTCGAAATATACCAAAAAATTAAAAAATTACAGAATTGGGCCGATTTCTAGAAAATTTACCGAAAAGGGTCATTTCCCATCAAAACGCGTCCACGTCAACGCGTTTTGAGGGGAAACGGCAGGAAAGCGCGCCCCTGGGGACGCGCTTTGTGCCAAATCAGCAAAAGCGCGCTTATGTGGACGCGCTTTGCTGATTTGGCACAAAGCGCGTCCCCAGGGGCTCGCTTTCCTGCCGTTTCCTCAAATATTGAATATTTATTTTTAAAATTAAATTTCAAAAAAAAATTAAACAAATTCTATTTTATAAAAGATATTAAAATTAAATTACAAAAACATATAAGTAACTATTATTTTATGAAATAAAAAATTCTTATTTATTAAATATATTAAAACTAAATTACAGAAAAATAAAAAATAAGTTCACTGTAAAAATATCAAATTTCATAAATAATCTAAATCCAATACTATTTTCGTAACTATTTTTTTATATTTTTTTTTTATAAAACTCCATCTTTTAAGATTATTCGATTTCAATAAATATGATAATTAACATACGATTTATGAAACAGGAACTGCGGGAGCGTAAGCCAAGCAAAGGATAAAGTAAGTAGCGAGTAGTAAGCGCGTAATATTCTCTTTGCCTAAAGGTCGTCTCTTTTTTTTTTCCTACCATTTGCTTTTACCTTATAATAAAATATATTACTTTTACTTTCTGTTTGTTTTTTTTGCTTTGCTTTGCTTTATAATAAAATATATATTACTTTTTTACTTTATTATTCTATTAAAGAAGACGGTGATTCAAACAATCTTCTGGTCAGCATATAACATTTTCCACCTTCGGAAAAAGCAACTCCAACCTAATCCTGCCTTTTACTTTTATTTTCTTTTACAAAAATTATATATAACATACAAAGTTTTATTAAATTCTATGTTAATATCATAAAAATTTTTTAGTCAAGGGAGGCGAGTGATTTAAAGCTTTGAAATCTTTTACTTTCAAATTTAGAACTTTTATTAATTTTAATAAGTTTTTATAATTATTAATAATTTTAAAAAATTATGAGTTCTTATATTTTTAATAATTATTATTTAAAAATAAATAAAATCTGAAAATCTTAAATGCACCAAGACAACCAACTTGGATAAATGATTGTCTTGAGGATTTGAGGATAGATGGAAGTCGTAATTTGAAAAATAAAAATTGAAAACTTAAATTTAGTTTGTTTTAAAATTAAAATTTTGAAAAACAGAATAGTTTGAAAAACTTGAATTCTGAAAGCTAGAAAGTTTGGAGAAACAAAATTTAGATATTTGAATTGAGAGTTTGAAGTCGTATATTTTATTACAAAATTGGGAGCCTTTTATAAAGAGCTCGTGCCTCTTTACAACAATTTTTTCTAGGGAATTAAATCCTTTACATTATTACAAAAATTACATAATAGCTACTTTTCATATTATTATTATAATTTGGAAAAAAAATATTCTTTGATTACAACATTTTTACAGGAAATCTCACTGTTCATTTTTATCTTTGCTTAGCAGAAAACTTCACTGTTCATTCTTGGTTGCTTTTGGCATGGAACCACTCATGTTCATTTATGTCTTTGCTCTGTAGGGAATTTCACTGTTCATTCTTAATTGCTTTTGGCAAGGAATTATTCCTGTTCATTTCTGTCTTTGCTTTGCAGGGAATCTCCCATGTTTTTTCTTTTTCTTTTTTGTCTTCATTCATCTCTTGTCTTTGCAAAATTATCATCAATTTTTCTTGGTTCTGGTGATAGTTACTAAGGTGGTATCCCCTGCAAGATCCACTATTTTGATTGAAGACATTGAGGATTTCTTGTCTTTTGATCCAAAATCCATTGAGCTGAGCATTTCAGCCACGAGCTTTTTATATTCCTTCTTGGTCTTGACTTGAGCTAACATTGCACTAACAGTCGATTTTGCTTGAAGGAATTTTGTTGTAGTACGATCAGGGACCGTGGACTTATATAATCTTGATTTTTATTGTAGAAATTATCCAAATACTTGGAATCATATTTTTCAACATCAAACTTATCCCATCATTTCATTCTGAAATTTTGAACTGATAGTGGAATTTCAACACATGGATCATGTTCATAAGAATAATTCCAGGAAATAATCTAGTAAATGCACAATTTTGAGAAAAAATGAATTGTTCGGTAAATGTGCTTTTGGTTTGGTTCAGGTTGGAATTTGTCAAAGAATTTGAGCCATAACTTTTGAATTTTTTTTGGTAGGATTTCGAAAGATGATGGTCCATACCAATTCCACCATTCTTGGAACCAATTTGAGAATTTGAATTAGGTACCATATTTGAAATATATGAGCCAAGAATGTCTTATATTTTAATTGTTTATTAGGAAGGCATTGTACCAGGCCATTTGATAATTCCAATATGTGAAATATGGGTGGTGATTTATTTTGGGGGTGAATTTGACTGGAAATTTCTTTGGAGAATTTGGATTTTCACCCCAATCTCTTGGTTGAAGAATTTTAACTATTTGAGATGTTGAATGTGTGATAAAATTTGGATCTTTGGGGTCTGTGTAGTTTTTGAACAATACTGATCCAGTTTGAACCAGTATGTTTTCATAATACTGCTGATGTTTTTGAGAATCTGATAGCTTAAAATGCCATCAATTAAAAATTTCTTTTACAAGTATATCTGGAGGTTTTTCTAAAAATTCTTTCTTTATAATAAGAATTTTTTCAAAACACTTGTTTGGAAAATATTGTGAGGATTTTTCGGTAGCAATCTGTGAAGACACTACTACTTCTTTTGGGAAGACATCCTGGAGAGATGTTTCTTTTAAAATGTTTTTGAGAGAATTTTGTTTGTGGAAAACAATCTCTTTATATATATTTTTAAAATCTTTGCTGTTTCACCAGCAATTTGTTTTAAAGGAATTTCCTCTTTTAATTGAAAAAAGGCTAATGCCACTTTTGGGGGTTGAGAATGGGATTCAATCCATTTTTTGATTTGTGAACAAATTTCATTTGGATCCTGTGCATCTTGAAGGGATGCATTTTTGGATGATTTTGATGAGGATGACGATATCTCATTTTCTTTTTTAAGGCAAATTTCATACAATGACTTAATTGGTTTTGAGGAAATTTTGGTTTTTGTCGATGGTTCCCCTATTTTTCATTTTTCTTTGTCTTTGAGTTTGGGTCGCATTTTTGAAGAAACTATCTGGTGAGAAAATCAGACAAAAAATTAGTTTCTCCTTTGATGTATTAAATAGCAAAATCAAATATGCTCAAAATTGTCTGTCATATTGCAAAAATTTGTTTTGAGGTAATATTTTGAACATCTTTTTGTAAACCTTCTTTTGTTGATTTGCAATCAATTTGTAAAAGAAATTTTTGATTTAATAAATCACTTTAAATTTTGTAAT
The DNA here is from genome assembly GCA_005393395.2 of Gossypium australe. Classification (NCBI taxonomy): domain Eukaryota; kingdom Viridiplantae; phylum Streptophyta; class Magnoliopsida; order Malvales; family Malvaceae; genus Gossypium; species Gossypium australe. The sequence goes on from CM016623.1 coordinate 22,857,805, forward strand.
GCATAAAACAATTGATAAAATTTCTTTTTTAATAGTACTATAATTTTGCTGAGTTGGATTCTAGTGTCTGGAGATAAACTGGACTATTTGCTATTTTCCTCTCTTAACTTGTTTTAGGATCCCACCATACCCTATTTTAGAAGCATTCGTTTCTACTATTTTGGGGACATTTGGATTAGCTAAATGAAACAAGGAAGTTTAATAATTTGTTTTTTTTTTTAATCTGAGAAATAATGTTAGTGTGGTCATTATCATATAATGACTTATATAAATTGCTAAGACTTGGATAAAAGTCTGTGCAATAATTGAAACTTCTTAAGAATCTTTGCAATTGGACTTTATCAAGGATTTGGTTTGAGAATTTGCTGGCAAATTCTATGGACCTTTCTACTGGGGTAATGGTTCATTGGGTAATGCAATGACGTAGAAACCTTACTTTGGTTTGGAACAAACTTATCTTGGATTTAGGAGCTACTAAACCATTATTTTTTATTACTTTTACAAAGATGGATAAATGTTTGAAGTGTTTTTCTAAATTTTTGGAAAACATTAATACATCATCAATGTATACTATTGTAAATTGGGAATATTAGTAAAAATAATATAATTCATTATTCTTTGAAATTCAGATGGAGCATTTTTTTAATCCAAAATGCATCACATTCCATTTATATTGTCTAAATGGTACATAAAATGTCGTTTTGTATCTTTCTTATTCTTTTATTCGGATTTGTTAAAATCCTAATTTCATATCAAATTTTGAGAAAATATTTGCATTGCAAAGTTTTTGTAACAAATCTTTTTAATTTGGGATTGGGTACATAATCCATTTTAAAGCTTGATTAAGAGGTTTGTAATTAATTACTAATATTGGCATTCTTCTTTTGAGTTCTACATTTTTCATTACATAAAATGCTGAACAACTCTAAGAAGAACTGTTTTTTTTATTAATTTTTTATTAAGAAGATATTGTATTTCTTTTTTTACAAAATTCTTCCATTTCTTTGTTCATTTGTATTGGCCTTACTTTTGTTGGTATATGTCTTTCATCAAAATTATTTTCATATGATAATGCTACTTCATGTTTTTTCTTATTCCAAAAAACATTAGGAATGTCAGAACAAATTGTTGGTTCTATTTCTTGTTTGATTTGATTTATCCTTTTTTGAACTTTTATTTTTTCTAATTGTTTAGTCAATTTTTTAAATACATTTCTTCTTTTAAAAAAGAGATTTGTTTCTGTTTATAATTAATTGAATTATTAATTTGCCCATTATGGATGAATAAAGATTTTAATAAGTTGAGATTTCTTATTTTAGGTTTTTTCTACAAAAGAAAATTCTACTTTAGTGTTTAAAATTTTGGTAGAGATTGAATTATTTGTTACTTTATATGACTTGAGTAAGGATATGAATGGGGTTCTTGATATAACTTCTTGTGTAATATCTTTTACCATTAGAAAACATGCTTGATATTTTATATTTTTGTTGCAGATTTCTGCATTAGGGATTTTGTAAGTAATTTTGAGTTTTTTTACAGTTTGCAGTTTTAAGATATTATGATGTTTATTTTGTTGAAATTATCCCTTTTCTAATACAATTTTGACCTGCTCCTGTATAAAAAAGGGTTGTTTATAATTGAAATTCATTATTTATAATAATATTTATTTTTATTAAATATCTTTTGATAGATACTTCAATGAGAACCATCATATATTCCTGTGTATTTTTTTCAGGCTCGGGTTTAGTTTTTGAAGAACTATTTTATGAGATTTCATGTTTGAAGTTTGCATTTGCTTTTTTTCATTTCTTGTTATTCAATTTTAAGTTGAGAAAGCTCCAATTTAATTTGTTTTATTTCTAGTTGTAATTCAAAATTTGTAATTTGTCTGGGTTTTGTTTTTTCATATTTATTAAATATTATATCTTGTATGTAGAGCCCAATTTTGTTACCCGGGCCCAAAAACAAATAATACATAAAGTCCAGTTCATTTACAACAAAATTTCGGCCCAAATTAAACCTAAGCCCAATAGCCTACTAAGCCCCAAAACAGAAAACAATTCAGAAACACTAGCAACCCCCGCGCGCCGCAGCAGCCAACCCTCCATACTCGTGCACTCGGCCACGTCGCCCCGCACCTCCGCATTGTGCGCCTCCACGATGTTTGCACCTACAAAACAAGGGAAAATCGGTTGTACTAAAAGGCTATAAAAGCCGAAATAATATAATGTAAAAGGGATGGATTTTTTTTTTTACGGAGAATACACTATTTTTCGAATACACACGAGTGCAATACTGAGGACAATCATTACGACAAAATCAATATAGAATAGTTCAGCAAGGTCTTTTTTTTACTCCTTCCATTGTTTCTTTTTTTTTACCTTCGAATCTGTAGCTACATACAAAGATTTTTTTTTCATTTTTTAAAAAAAACTAGTAGTATATATTAAATACAATAAGAAAAAGAAGAGAAAAACTTACCTTTTTTGAACTCCAGCCGCCGTTCGACGGCGGCGATCGGCGCTGGAGCCTTGCCAGAAATCGCCAAGCAGGGAGAGAGGAGAGAGCTCTTCTCTGTTTTTTTTTTTTCTGAAATGAAGAAGAATGAATTTTTTTTTTAAAAAAATTTCAACTTATATACTGCCCTTAAACGACGTCGTTTAAGGCTGAATTCAATAGCCCAAAACAGCGCCGTTTTGCCCAGGATCTGCGCGTAATTGACCCGACCCGAAAGGATCCGCGTGTTTTTGCGACTCTTGGGTTATTTACCCTTTTGGCCCTTCCGCATTTTATTTCTTTTTAATTAAGTCCTTTTTGTTTTGAATTTGGCCCCATAATTTACCGTGATTCCAATTGGGCCCTTACTCGAACGACGCCATTTTGGAGGGCAGGGATATTTTCCCTTTCGGTCCCTCCATGTTATTCGCGCCCTTGTTATTTGTTTTCAGATTTGTCCTAGATTTTGGTTCTATGTTCAATTTCGTCCTTTTTTTTTATTTCTTTTGTGATTTTGGGTATTTTATTAATAATTTTATTATTATTATTATTATTAATTTTAATTCTTCTTATTATTAATGTTATTATTATTATTATTATTTCTTTACTATTATTTTAATATTACCACTACTATTTTATTTTATTTATAATTAATTTGTCACTATTATTATACTCCCATATTATTGTTATTTTTTTTATTATTACCACTATTATTTATATATATATATAGTATTATTACTATAATTATATTTATTATTATTATCATTATTATTATTATTATTATCTGCATTATTGTTGCTATTTTTATTATTCCTATTATTTTTGTTATTGTTAATATTTTTCTTATTTTTTACTACTATTATTTTTATTTATCACTATTAATTTTAATATTTTATTATTATTTTATTATTACTAATACTATTTTTATTTTTTTACTATTACTTCCACTATTATTTTCATTACTTTTATTATTATTATCATGATTATTATTACTCTTATTTATTTATTATTATTATTATTTATTTGTTAACATATTTTCATTATAATTTATTATTATTGTATTTTTTTGTTACTACTATTATTATTATTTTTTAAATTATTATATAGTATTTACTTATTTATTAATTTACCATTAGCTTCTATGTTTGCTATTGTTTTCTTTTTTTTATTTGTTTATTTTGCTTTTATTTTATTGTATTTTATATTTACCTTTGTTATTGTTATTTGTATTTTTATCCCCATTATTTTGTCATACAAATTAGTAAAGTAATTTACTTTACATTTATTTACAAAATCATATCACCTTTTACCCGATTTTTAAAATAAGCGAGTATTCCGCGTTCTAAGGTTCGAAAGAAATCGTACCCTAACTTACTGAGTTTCGATTTTTCTCATCGAGTCTAAAGAACTAATTATTTTTAATTAAAGTATAAGCTAAATAAAAAACTTATTTTCGGGAATTCGAAAATGTTGTGTCCTAACTCACTGGATGTGACATTTTGTTATCTCGAGATAAGGATTTTCAAAAACAAATGCAATATTCTGTATTTGGAATTTTGGGGAACTGTGCCCTACCTTACTGGGTTTCGATTTCTCATTCAACCCGAATAACCGAATATCCTTCTTAAATTTAAATATACGAGTTTTGAACGGCAAAAGACAAGCTTAGTTTCAAAGATTCGAAGTGTTATATCCTAACTCACTGGGCATGACATTTCACTCCCTCGAAATAAGCGGGTCTCAACATTCGATTTCATTTATTCAAGTTTTAAAAAAAATAAAAAGGATCGTATTTTAAAAATCTTTTCTAATTTTTGACATTAAGACGGTAATCAATCAGTTCGGTACCAATTTTGGGCGTTACGAGGGTTCTAATCCTTCCTCGTGCGTAACCAACTCTCGAACCCGTTTTCTCGAATTTTGCAGGCCTAAGTCACCGTCTTAATAAATCAAAATGTTTTAACAATCAATCTCAAGGTGACCCAATCACACCTTAAAAAGATTGGTGGCGACTCCATTTTCGTTTTTAAAAGTCGACCCCGTTTTCCAAACAAAAAAACGGTTTCGACAGCTTGGCGACTCCACTGAGGACCAATAAGAGAGTCAAGCTATAGGATTGATTATTTTTTGTCCTTTTATCAAAAATTAAAATTTGATTTTGATTCTTTCACCGCATGAGTTTGTGTCGTGTCATATGTTTGTTGTGGTTCGAGTCTCGTAGGATATGCCCGCATCATATTGCATGATTGGGAGTGAGAAACTATGCCTTCGTGAGGTTTTCACCTCCGCATGGGCTAGTGGACTACTTCTGGGATACATCCGTACTTATGTCTTCATGAGGTTTTCACCTCCGCATGGCCATAGGGAAATGTATTCCCCTGAACCAAACTCGATCTATATGAGCCTATAATGGGTGAAGATTGAGGAATCTGCTGGTTCAGGTACATTTTTCCTTTAGAACCAAACCACATATAGTGAACCCTAAGAGCTCACTTTAGGTAGAATTATGTTGAACCTTAGCAGTTACCTGGATAGGTGTTTGATTTTTACCATCTGTATATGATACTAACGTGTTTTCTTTTGTTTATGACTACATTGCATTTCATCATCATAGAAAAGAGGTGTTGATTCATATTCGATTGCTAAATAGAAGAGTTTTGTCATAGAAAAATGGATTTCTTGATAAAGTGGGTTATAATACATTCGTCCAAATATAGTCCAAGTAAACACAACGAGAAAAGTATTGATAGTATATGACTTTGCCTCGTTGCCCAGGGATTCAAGCCAACAAGGATTATTCGAGAGTCATCACGTCTCAATTTTCTTAAAGAAGCTTATGAGCATCGCAGAGGATAAGTGAGTGAAGAGTCACGGCCTGGATCAAGCAACAAGGAGCTAGAAGAGGCGTCTATTGAGAAAGTTCATGGGACACGACCATAACATCTGGATACGAAGAAAAAGATTGGTGTCTTCACCTGGACTATGAGGGCGAAGCCGCATATGTAATCCGTTTTATGTAAAGAAATTTATTTTCTAGAAAAGTTCTTTTAATGGAATTGAATTCAGAATCAACGCCTCTCTTTCTTTTGTCATTCATTCCTTTGCATTGCATTTCATGCATTTGCATTACATCGCATCATATGCATTAAATGTCATAAAAGAACCCTATTAACCAGAGATCGTTGATCGTTGAAATCAGAGCTTTAAAATTTATAATAAAAATGATCGAACCTGGAAACTAACTCTGACAACGATTGTAAGGCAAACGCACCTATCGAATAGTAGTATAGCTTAGGCAAGACCGGAATATCGAATCCCAAAGGAACCAAAAGTACTAATACTAACTTTCTTTCTATTATTTAGCCTAAGAATTAAGTGAATGTTTATCTAATCTAAATTTAACTATCAACTAAACTAAAGACGCAAAGACAAAAAGAATGAATTGAGGAAAAATAACTTGGAAGAAAAACCAATTGATTAAGACGATACCCTTAGGAAGAATCCACCTAGACTTCACTTGTTATCTAACACTGAACCAGACGATTTATTCATTTGACTTGATCCGTAAGATTCCCTAAGTTATATTAAACCCTCTCTCGAAGCGAATAACGTCTAACCCTAGGTTGATTAATTGAAATCTCTTTCTAATTAAAACCCCTAGAATCGCACTAACTCGATCTATGGACTCCTATATTAGGTTTCACCCTAATCCGGCAAAATCTCGTCACCCTATCTCTAGGCGTGCAATCAACTCCGCTTAATTATGCTAGATCTACTCTTAAGCAGGGACTTTTGCTCCACCACCTAAGCACATCATACTTGAATTAATATCCCGAAAATATCAACACAAGAATTAAGCACACATAATTAAGAACAAGTCAAATATTTATCATATAGTTCAGAAAATAATAACAAGATCTGTCTTAGGTTTCATCCCCTTCAGGCATCTGAAGGGTGCTCATATCAAATAAAGAAAACATCTCAGAAGAAAAGATAAAACAAAACATAAGAAATCCCTAAAACTCCCTGAAGAAATTGAAAGAGAGATCCACTGTCTTGAATAGAATTCCAGCTTCTCGAGATGGATCAACTGGCTATCTTCGAGTGATTCTCCACAAATCTGGTCTTTCTGGCTCGACTCCTTGGCCTAGCTAACCGCCTTCTTTCAAGTAACACTTAGGGGGTTTATATAGGCTTTTGAAATATGTTTCTTCGCCCCAAAGCATCCAAATCCGAATGAAATTGCTCTTTGCCACGACAGGGGCACGGCCATGTCACACGCTCGTGTGGATCGTGGTCAGGCCGTGCTCGAACTTCTTTAATGAGGCACGGCCATGTAAGTCGAGATCAGGCTATGTTCTAGTAGATTGGCGTGGCACGGCTGTGTGGGCTTAAGTCTAGGCCGTGTCGATTTCCTCTTTGGCCCAATTTGGTTTGTTTTAGGCCCTTTTATCGTTCTTTTCATCCTCGGGTGCTTTCTTGGGTATAAAACATGAAAACAAAGGATTAAGAGCACCTTTTTACATAAATCAATGCTTAATTCATCCAAAAGCATACTAAACGTGGGCTTAAAATATGTTACTTTTACGGTTTATCAAATACCCCCACACTTAAGCTTTTGCTTGTCCTCAAGCAAAATTCTCAACTTACAATTAAAACGAACTTTCAACAATTCATAATTCCTACCGACAATGTCTCATCATAATTCATAGATAATTTATTCATAGATGATTTAACTCAAAGAGTCCTAAAGATTCAAACAATCAAAGTCATACATTTGTAGCACGAAAACGTAGGTGTCTCCACTTACCTAAATAATTACCTTTAATTCAAAACCTATAAGGACTGACATCCTCACAAAAGATTCACTCAAATCACTCGAAGTGTTTAAGGTTCAAAATTAAGCACTCAAAAGTCGAACCTGAAAAGTTAATCCTGTAACATCCTGGAAAGGGCCTATGCATTTTCAGTCTAACTGTACAAAATGACAAGTCTTAAGCACTATGAATAAATTTTTGATATTTTTGGAAACTCAGAAATGTATGAAAATGAATTGGAAATGAACATTTTTGGAAACCTGGAAATGCATGGACATGAACATTTTTGGAAACCTGGAAATGCATGGACATGAACATTTTTGGAAACCTAGAAATGCATAGACATGAACATTTTTGGAAACTAGGGAAATGATTCAAAAATGGAAAGTGAACATTTCTGGAAACTTGGAAATGTAAGAAAATGGCAAGTTTACAGAGCCGATCGAAAATTTTAGGAAACTTAGAAATGACCTAGAAATGTCAAATTTTAAAGTTTAAAATAGGAAATTAGGGCAAGGAGGCCTTAAAAGAAAAAGTTGGAGAAATTTGACACACAAACAGGCTTGGAAAAGTGGCCTGAAGATGCCACTTAGGGCCTTTGGAAATGGCGCCACATGCAAGGGTGTTGGGCCTGAGTTCGAGTCACTTGGGAAGCAAATAAATGAGGTTTTATTTTGGCTTCCAGAAGGCTGAGGTGGACGGCACATGCTTCTAGAAAAGGAGGTGTTTTATTTTCATAAATATGTGATTAATAAGGTGATAAATAGAAGCTTTTTATTTGGATTATTTTGAAGAGATAATAAAGGATTTTTATTTGGATTATTTTGAAGAGATAATAAAGGATTTTTAATTGGATTATTTTCAAGGGATAATAAAGGATTTAAATTGGATTAAACTATTTTATTTATCATATTAAAAAGATAAAGTTATCAGATAGAGGAGTGGTGGCCAAGTAAGGGACTCCTTAGCTGATAATTTTGCCTATAAAAGAAAGGAAGGAGGGCTACTCATCAGTTTGTTTCTTTCTCTGCTCTGCCGAAAATTTCCTGGCAAACTCTCTCTGCCGAATTTTCTTCTCCTCTTTTCTTCTTCTTTTCTCTTCTACTGTTAAGTCGAAACTTCTTTGATTCCTGTTTAAGTCTCCATAGCCGAATCTCTGTGGCTTCAATCAAGGATGCCGTCGACTGTGGTGATAAGGTAAGAATAATGGATTCTTGTTGTTTATTCTCTTTCAACCAAGATTTGGGAACTGATTCTTTTGGTTGTCTTTTGGCCGAATATTAAAGGAGGAATTTCGGGATTTCAGATCTAAGGATTTAAGGTAAGAAAAGCATGGTTTAGGCCAGAGGCCAATTGATTTAAGATTATTAAGTGATATGGAAATCAGATCTAACATATGTGTGTAGGGATTTCAACATCTCCATAGCCAAGGGTTACTTTTCGGGATTTGAAATCACAAGGTATGTGTTTAAGATATTCGGCCAAGGCTATTTTAAATATTTAGATTTATTATCAGAAGCCGAAAACTAACCTGTGGAGTAATATAGTGTTTAGCCGAATTCACAAGGGAGGAATACAAAGATCCGGCCTTTGATTCTTAAAATCAATTCAGTTACAAGGTAAGTAATACAAATCCTAGTTGTATTTGGAAAAATGGCCGAATGGTCTTTTAAATAGTAAGTGATTAACTTATGTAGGATTTGAGATCTAAATCTGTAATCGGTTCTCTTCGGGATTTTTGAGGACTTCATTAAGCGAATCAGGTGTGTACTCCACACTACTTTGTAATATGAATTATGGTTGCATGTATTAAAATATATGTTAATGAAAATATGAGCATGGCTAAGGTACCATGTTAAGGTACTAAGTACTCAGGTACGTTTCCTACTTCTACTAGGAATATGAAATATGTTATTCATAACATGAGAATATGATAAGAATGTGAACTATGGTATATTATGCATATTAATGTTTATGGGGCATATGGTTGTATATTGAAAGGGGAAGTGAAAAGTGGTGATTTAAGACCACAGTAATCTGAAAAGTGGTGACTTACGACCACAGTAATCTGAAAAGTGGTGATCTAAGACCACAGTAATCTGAAAAGTGGTTTCCTAAAACCACAGATGCGGAGCCTTAAGCCCGCAAATTGGTGTGTAGCGGAAGGAGGGTCGACTTAGTAGTCCCCACGGTGTGTTTGGCAGGTACGGGGGTGTGTAGCGGATGGACAATTAGGTTTGGGTTTGGGAATGCATCATAACTTGTATTTTATGATTGAATGTATTGTATGCCTGATTCTATTACGATTTAGTGCCACGTACACATTGAGTCTGGTTGACTCACCCCGTTGGGGAAATATTTTTTTCAGGTGATGAGCAGTAATGGACCGGGTCGGCAGGAGCTAAAGGTGGCCATGCATCGCAAGGAGAAATTTAAAGACTTGGGCTTTTAATTTTACTCAGTACTTAAATTTTATTTTGGGTTTTGATTGATGTAATAAGGCCATGAGGCCCAAGTAGGATTTCTTTATTTCTGTTTAAACTTTTAATTTACTATGTTACGAACTATTTTTGATTAAAGTTCAACTTAAGAATTATTTTTTTAAAAATAAACCCTAAACTGTTTTGTCATCGTAATTAAATGATTTCTAAGTAAATAAGTGGGTTTCGATCTAAGCCCAACCCAAAGTAATATTTTTCAAAAAATTACACAAATTTCCTCTAAGTAACAAAGAACTTTGAAACCAATTTTCTTAAGGAACATACCAGGTCCGGTTCAGGCTCGTGGGCTGGGTGTGGGGTGTTTCAAATCCCATAGGCTTGCCTGAAAATCAAATCTCCACCACTGTAAGATGAGATGATAAATAGATCAAAAGGTCTTTAACAGGGTTGTAATGGGGCTAGGGTTAAAGGTATGGATATAGGCTGAATTAGAAGGTTAGAATCGAGACTAACTTGACAAATTACCTAACTAGGAATATTGATATGATAATAAATAATTACATCAACTAAAAATAATAACCCTAATAATACGAGCTTTTTCTTTTGATAACTAAATTTTAACTGTATAAGCTCTCTTTTCATAATACTAATACTGAATATACTTCATTTTTTTTAAGAACAAGTCAAATATTACATAATAAGGAATGAATCTATTACTTAAAATAAAGATAATAGCTAGACAATAAATCAAATCAAATCTCGATGTAAGGGTAGTCAAAAGGAATGGTAATAACAAATACAAAGGGCTTTGGGTTAACATTAGCGGGTGGGTCAATAAAAAGGGTTCTTAGGATCAACGGGGTTCACTAGGGGTTAATTATAAAAGTAGGCTTTTAGTGGAGTAGGTGCCTTAATCATCTCTGTATATCAAATCATAGGTGTGGTCTCAACATGTATAATCGAGGCAAGTTCTAGAATAACAGTTCAAAGTTGACATACTCATAATCAATAAAGTGAGCATGAAAAAGAATATATGCTCTAATAGGCTCAAAATCTCACAAAAATTGTGGGTGTTTTGATGTCAACCTCGTAAATTTCAAACTTCAAGATAATATTCAGATTCAGCTCAACAACCTAGCAAAAATTTTAATTCTAAAAAATAGACTTATCATGCTTGATTCTCTAATATTCTTCTAATTTACTCATCAATGCACAATTAACTATGACTTACTCAAAAACATGTCAATAAAAATCATAATTCATCAAAAATTTCATCCTAATTAGTAATCTGAGAAAATTTATTAAAAACAAGACTAATTTAAGAGATTTGAGAATAGTGAAGAAAGTTAGGCCGAATATGAGAATAATGCAAAAAGTTGCACTTTCTTCAAATAAATATTCACCCCCCACACTTAAGATGTACATTGCCCTCAATGTACAAAGATAGATAATTAATCATGTAATACTAAATCAAAAAGAGAAGGGGAGAAGTAACACTTCCTGAATTTTTGAATGGATTCCTTGAGTTGGCAGAGGTCGTGATAAAAGATGACTTATGTACTAGTGAATTACTCCTGGTGATTTGTTTGTTTATATGAAGTGTGTAATTGAAACTGCAAAGTCATCAGTTAGATATCTCGGAGGCGGAAATAAATATGTGTTAGGCATACTCAAAAGTTAGATAACCAATGATAATCATAAGAGTTTGCAAAAGTTCAAATTAAGACAAATAAAAATTAAAATACATAAACAATAAAATTAAAATAAACTTAAAATAAAGATAAGAAAAATTAGATAATTAAAAAGGACTCAGAGGTCCTCATCATCTGCCGGGTCGTGTGGTGGTGCCGGTGATGAGATATGGAAGTGATGGCATATCTGCTGAAGGGTGGCCTCGATCCCATCAAAACGTCGAGCGGTGTCAGTGAACTGCTGGGTACAGTACTGCTCAAACTGTGTGAGGCATGCAGAGATATCTGACAAAGAAGCTGCTGTATGTGAGGGTCGCTGGCTCGGGACTGGTGCCTCCTGTGGTGGTGGTGGGACATCATCAGGAATGTCCTCATGTTCCTCCTCAGTGGGGATGGCTAATCGGTATTGGGGAGGGTCTATCCCGCGTCGATGTTGAATCATCTTCATATGTAGCATCGTCTGGATGCCCTATGGGGCCATCTACCCTATTAATGTGAGTGAGGAGGTTTGAGCGTCGGTGTGGAGGAGACCGAAATATCTAGCTAGTCGTGTGATGTAAGGTCCCATGGATATGATTCCTCTCCCGTGCTACTCTGTTTGGTGTTGAATGGCTCGGGCTATAAAATATGCTAAGTCGACAACATGTCCCTCCGCCATGCACCATAGATAGTATGCGTCATGAGTATTGACGACGCCGGTGCTCTCTCATCAACTTGTCAAAGTGTGAGCCAAAATAGCCTGTATGTACCTCAAATACGGAGCTAGGGCCATCGCTTTTGAACAACTGAGGTCATAATCGAAGGAGTGGGAAGCTATCTTATGCTAACATTGCATGGGACTGAAATGTATATGGCGATGCAACTCCGAAAGGTCATTTTTTGCGACGAATTCTTTTGTATAAAGTCCTAAAGCAGCCCCGAATTGTGGTACGTTCAGCTGTCGTATGGTGCCTCCCAGACGGAATTGTATCGTCCCCGGATCATCGTATCGTGTCATCACCGTCTAAAGTTGGAAAGTGGAGCAGAGTTTTAAAGTAAGTTCCAAGTAGGTGGGCTCGGTGATGGTAAAAAATTGATCCCATGGATCAGTTGTAAATAGTGCTTGGACATCGTCTGCGAGATGAACCTACTCTAAAGCAGCCCAATCAATGCATTGACCGGTGCCGAGAGGTCGCACTCGTAGTGCCTTGTAACGGTCTTCTTGGGCGTCTTGAGGGAATTGGAGGAACCAGTGGCGTACTTCGGTGGTTGCGCTAGCAGAGGATGAGCCGGGTCCCTTTCGTTTTTTAGAAGTGGTGGCTGCGGTTCGCTTTCCTCGTGACGACGACATTGTACCTGAAAATAGTTGATATTCAAGGATTTTTCTACCAAAATAGAGTAGGTATTTTAATACCCAAAATATTCAAAGTCTAAATAATAATATATCAATCATGATCAACCATTTCGATAGTAAGTATTTCTATCTAGTTCTAATGAACTACCTAAACAATGATAAAATAATCAAGTTAGTTCTAAAATTGAAGAAATTATACTTAAAACTAAATAATACTAAAACTAAAAAGAAACTAAATAACATGAAGTTTTGATCAAACAATAGTTAAAATAGATGAAAATGAAATAGCGAAGAGTGACCAGCAATGTTGTGTTTTGTCGGAACACGGGCGTGTAGGGGCGAACCACGGGCGTGTGCTGCAACTTGTTGGGAAAACACAGTGGTGGGTGGCTGTGCGGCGTCCGTGTATTCTATGGGCACGGGCGTGTACTAGTTTTTTAGTGTAAATGTGGGATAAATTTGAAGAATTGTGATGGGGGAAGGCATCGGTGGAAGATTCTTTGATGGTGGCCGGAATGGAAAGGGGGATATGTGAGGGAAACTGCTAGGGTTTAAGTTTTTTGGGGAGGATTTGAGGGAGACGGTGGTAATGTTCTTTAAATAGGGAGGGGGCACGGGCAAGTGCCACGCCTGTGTGTGTTTTATTCAGCCCGTCTTTTTTGCATGTTTTCAAATTTTAGGCGTGTTTGCTATGTTGGCCACGCCCGTGCTACTTTTGCCACGCTCGTGTACATATAGTCAGTGTTGCACACGGTTGGTATGCACGGGCGTGGCTTGTGCCCGTGTTGGTTTTCTCAGGATAGACCTGTAACACCCCTTACCCGTATCCTATGCCGGGACCGAGTACGAGGCATTACCAGACTTAACAATACCTTTGGTCAAATTACTTAACACATATACAAAATGACTTAGTCAAGTCCTTATACATGCCATAACTTAAATCATTTATAAATAAAGATACCCATAGATAACTTGATAGTGTGAAGCGATCTCCGACGACCTCCAACACGAGCTTGTTTAATAGGACTCTGTAACATGGGAAAGAAAAGGCGGTAAGCTTATAAAGCTTAGTAAGTTCACATGTAAAAATAATAAGCATTAGCAATGAATTTAGCTTACTACTAAGCTGTCATAACTTGCATAAATAATGCTAAGTTCTTACTTTCCCAACTTACTCATTTGTGGCCTTATCAAAGCCTTAACATGACAAATCCTCACAACAAGTTCTCAATTTGATACAAACATTAAATCACATGCTTATACCTCATTACTCATGTTCACATTAATCTGTCTACTCGAGTCACAGTCGCTAAATTATTTATATCTCGATCTACAGAACTCCAAATTAAGATCCGTTAATTTTCTCTGAAACTAGACTCATATATCTTCATACCATAAAATTTCCAGAATTTTTGGCTAATCCAATTAGTACAGTTTATTCATTAAAATTTCCCCTGTTTTACTGTTTGACTATTCTGATCACTTTTCACTATGATTCAATTTTATCCTTGTACAGAACTCAAATGATGTTATAATTTGTTTCATTTGAAACTAGACTCATTAAGTATTTCAAGCATATAACTTTTATCCCATAATTATTTTTGTACAATTTTTAATGATTTTTCCAAGTTAGAACAGGAGATCACGTAATCATTCTGAACCAATCTCACAAGAATTTAAAAATCTCAAAATATAAAACTTCTTTGTTTTCTCTGTTTCTTTTATATGAAAATAAACTCAATAAGCTTTAAATCAATATCTTATACAACTTATAATTCAATTTCTACTATTTTTGGTGAATTTTCAAATTCACATCACTGCTGCTGTCCAAAACAGTTTCATTGTAAATTTTTGCTCTCTCTCTCCCTTTAGTTGTATTCATTACTTACTTATAACAATCTTTCCAATTTCCGGTTACATATCGAGCATATTGCTCATAAGTTACGCATGTATATACCTGCACTTATCACTACAAAGTCACACATAATTTCACTTAATCGATTTTCCCGTTGAACACTCGGAATATACACGGATACGTAGAGAATTAGCACATAAGTGCCACACTGATATGTAGCCGAAGCTACCACTGTAATGTAGCCAAAGCTACCACTATTCACCGATCAGGTAGTCGGAGCTACCAATTTTTCACTGATCAGGTAGCCAGAGCTACCACTTTTCACTGATCAATAACACTGGAAATATCCACGGGTCTGCTCACACAAGCTGTCAGATGTCTGCAACACATGCTAGATCACCCAGCACCCGGGACTCACTGTAACACTGGTCTCTAGTATCCACTTCTATTCCTATGTTCAACCGGGAATTTATTCTTAACACTTATTTTAAACACTTTATCACTTGAATAATTCATAAATAATTTTTCTTCCACAATCAATACTTTCTTGATATTACACAAAGCCATCTTTCTGATTTGGTCTTACATGTAAATTTATACCAATTCTCATTAAAAATGTCGAGTCAATATCGAACATTATAATTATATTGGAAAATCAATACTAAAGTATTCATAATTAAAATTTCAATTTAACAATCAAACTTGCATCATTAAATGCTTATTAAACATATGAACTTACCTCGATACCGAAACGGCCATTTTACCAACTTTCCCGATTTTCAATTTTCCTCCCGTTCTAGGTCCAAATCTCATTTTCCAAGGTCTAAAACATCACATTTCACTTATTTAATTAATTTACTAATCAAAACAGTCCTTAACTCAACTTTTGTAAAATTACAATTTTAGCCCTAAACTTTTACATATTTACACTTTTGCCTCAATACTCGAAAATTAAACTTCAGCCTTTATTCTTATGTTTTATAACATGTTGATCATTTTTCTCTTCTGTGGCAACATCAAATTCTCACTAATTCACACACTTATGACCAATTTATAACTTTTACAATTTAACTCCTTTTATACGGTTTCATCGAAAATCATCTAATAAAACTCATTTCTCTAATCATAGACATGCATAATCTACCATAATTCATCAAATTTCACAATTGTTCAACATGGGTCAATTTTTAAAATTAAACTCTAGCTCAAAATAATGGTAGAAATAGCTAGATTAAGTTACTGGGATTTCAAAAATACGATGAACATTAAAAACGGGGTTCAAAACACTTACTATTGAGCTTTGAAAAAGCTTGAAACCCTATCCATGGCGTCTTGAGAAATTCGGCAGAATGGAGAAGAGAATGAGCAGATTTTTTTTTTTTTGGGTTTCAATTTGTCTTTTATGCCTTAAAACACCCAAATGACAAAAATGCCCTTAAGGCTTTTCTTTCAATTTTGTCCAATTCATGCCGATTTTTATCCATCAAGTTATTCAATGGTCTAATTACCTTTTAAGGGCCTCCAATTTAAAACTCATAGCAATATGACACCTCTAATATATAGAACTCAAGTTTTGCACTTTTTACAATTTAGTCATTTTGACTAAATTGAGTGCTCAAACGTCAAAATTTTTTCAACGAAATTTTTTCGAAATATTTTCGTAAAATTGTAGACCATAAAAATATAATAAAAATAAAATTTTCTTTTTTGAATTTGTGGTCTCGAAACTTCTGTTTCGACTAGACCCAAATTTGTGCTGTTACAAGACCACGATCGCTTCGCACGGCCGTGGTCTTTTTATCGCAGCCCGTGTTCGTTTACTCAGGATAGACCACGGCCGCTTCACACGGCCGTGGTCTTTTTATCGCAGCCCGTGTTGGGGAAAATTTTTCTTCTTCTTTTCGCACGTCTACCTGCACGCTCGCTTTCTATCCCATGGAGACCACACGGCCACGGACACGCCCGTGTGTAAGGCCTTGTGGTATGAAACCTACACTTTCCTGCATCAGTTAGTTTGAAAAATTAAAATGTGAAAATTAATGTGGTTAGTGGAGTTAGTGCACGGGTTGCCTCCCGAGAAGCACTCGTTTAAAAGCTTAAGCTAGACTTACCCTGTTTTCATTTCTAAAAAAAGGTTCATGGAGCTGAAGCTCCTCTCTTAATTCCTTGAAATCCTCGCCATTATAAATTTTCAGTCGATGGTCATTTACCTTGAATGTTCCTTGAGTTGGATGGGTTACCTCGACTGTGCCATAAGGGAAAATAGATTTTATCACGAATGGTCCTGACCACCTTGATTTCAACTTTCCAGGAAATAATTTGAGCCTTGAATTATACAGTAGGACTATGTCTCCTACTTCGAATTGCTTTGATTGTTTTAAACGAGCATCATGGCGTCGTTTTGTTGCCTCTTTATATAGTCGTGAATTCTTATAGGCCTCAGTTCACCATTCATTCAATTCGTTTAACTGCATCATCCTTTTCTCACCTGCAGTTTTGAGATCATAGTTCAAGAATTTTATCGCCCAGTAGGCTTTGTGTTCTAACTCAAATGGTAGATGAAAACTCTTTTCGTAAACGAGTTTATACAGGGATGTCCCTAGAGGGGTTTTAAATGCTGTTCTATAGGCCCATAAAGCATCATCTACCTTTACTGCCCAATCCTTCCTATTTGATTCAACCGTTTTCTCTAGGATTCGCTTAAGCTCTCGATTTGCCACTTCCACTTGCCCACTGGTTTGGGGATGATAAGGAGTAGCTGTTCTGTGGTGTACTCCATATTTTCTTAAGACTTTTTCAAATTGAGTATTGCAAAAGTGAGTACCCCTATCGCTGATGATTGCTCTGGGTGTTCCGAAACGAGAGAAAAGTTTCTTAAGAAACTTTACTACAGCTCTAACATCGTTAGTAGGTAAGGCTTGGGCTTCCACCCATTTTGACATGTAATCGACTGCTACTAAGATGTATTTATTTCCAAATGAACAAGGGAATGGACCCATAAAGTCAATACCCCATACATCAAATATTTCACATGATAACATATATGTTTGAGGCATTTCATTGTGTTTAGAAATATTACCTGATCTTTGGCATTTATCACATAAAGTGGCATACCTGTTGGCATATTTGAAAAGAGTTGGCCAATAAAATCTAGATTCGAGTATTTTGTGTGCTGTCTTGATCCCGCTATAATGTCCTCCTGAAGGTTCAGAATGGTAGTGTTTCAGGATTTTACTTGCTTCCGCCCTTGTAACGCATCTCTGAATTACTTTATCTGCACATATGCGGAAAAGAAAAGGGTCTTCCCAAAAATAGTTTTTCACATTAGCAAAGAATCATTTCTTTTGATGATGTGTTAACCTTTTTGGTAAGATGTTAGCAGCTAAATAATTCGCAATGTCTGCAAACCATGGTACCTCGAAGTTAGTAATAGAAAAGAGTTGTTCTTCAGGGAACGAGTCGTTTATCTCACTTTCGTCAAGCTCTTTGATATGTGGGTTCTCAAGTCTAGAGAGGTGATTTGCTGCAAGGTTTTCAGCTCCCTTTTTATCCTGTATTTCCACATCAAATTCCTGTAAGAGTAAGATCCAACGTATGAGTCGAGGTTTTGCATCAGGCTTAGTTAAGAGATAACGAAGAGCTGAATGATCAGTGTAAACAACGACTTTAGATAATATTAAATATTGCCTAAATTTGTCAAAAGCAAAAACTACAGCTAGCAATGTTCTACTAGCATAATAAATTGGCTGAAAATGCTTGTCTCTTCGTTGTCCCAGAACTGCACCTAATGCAAAATCACTCGCATCACACATTAGTTCAAAGGGTAAATTCCAATCAGGTGCGATTATAATCGGGGCATTTATTAGTTTATCCTTGAGGACATTGAATGCATCTAAACATTCCTGATCGAAATTGAAAGGAACATCTTTTTCTAGTAATTTTGTTAAAGGCTTGGCTATTTTGGAAAAATCCTTAATAAATCTTCTGTAAAATCCAGCATGTCCTAAAAAGCTTCTAATAGCCTTAACTGAACTAGGGGGAGGTAATTTTTCTATGGTTTCAATCTTTGCTTTATCTACCTCAATCCCTTTACTAGAAATCTTATGTCCTAGCACAATCCCTTCTCTAACCATAAAGTGACATTTTTTCCTAATTCAAGACAAGATTCGTCTCTTCACATCTTATTAGAACTCGTTCTAAATTTTTAAGGCAAAGGTGGAAAGAATTACCGAACACCGAGAAGTCGTCCATAAATACCTCCATATTGTCTTTCACAAGTTCATCAAAGATGGCCAACATGTAGCGCTGAAAAGTAGCAGGAGCATTACATAATCCAAAAGGCATTCTACGATAAGCAAACGTACCGTTTGGGCATGTAAATGTTGTCTTCTCTTGATCTTCAGGTGCTATTGGGATTTGGAAGTAGCCGGAGAGTCCGTCCAAGAAGCAGTAGTACATGTGCCCAAATAACCTTTCTAACATTTGATCAATAAAGGGTAGAGGGAAGTGATCTTTTCTGGTTGCGTCATTCAGCTTCCTATAGTCCATACATACTCTCCAACCTATGACTGCCCTGGTGGGGATCAATTCATTCTTTTCGTTGGTCACCACAGTCATGCCTCATTTCTTTGGAACTACCTGCACGGGACTTACCCAAGTGCTGTCAGAAATAGGATAAATTATTCCTGCATCTAGAAGTTTAATTACCTCGGCTTTGACGACTTCTTTCATATTGGGGTTTAACCGTTTTTGAGGTTGCACACACGGTTTATACTAATCTTCCATTAAAATTTTGTGGGTGCAAAATGATGGGCTTATTCCTTTAATGTCTGACATTTTCCATGCTATGGCCCTTTTGTGTTTCCTTAGTACCCTTAGCAACTCTTCTTTCTCCTCGGGTCCTAGTTCCGAATAGATGATTATTGGTAACGTAAATTATCCCCTAGGAATGCATATTCTAGGTGCTTTGGTAATTGCTTTAGTTCTAGGTCCTAGTTCTGAAGAGATCGTTGATCTTCGAAATTAGAGCTTTAAAATTTATAATAAAAATAATCGAACCTGGAAACTAACTCTGACAATGATTATAAGGCAAACGCACCTATCGAACAGTAGTATAGCTTAGGCAAGACCGGAATATCGAATCCCAAAGGAACCAAAAGTACTAATACTAACTCTCTTTCTATTATTTAGCCTAAGAATTAAGTGAATGTTTATCTAATCTAAATTTAACTATCAACTAAACTAAAGACGCAAAGACAAAAAGAATGAATTGAGGAAAAATAACTTGGAAGAAAAACCAATTGATTAAGACGATACCCTTAGGAAGAATCCACCTAGACTTCACTTGTTATCTAACACTGAACCAGACGATTTATTCATTTCACTTGATCCGTAAGATTCCCTAAGTTATATTAAACCCTCTCTCAAAGCGAATAACGTCTAACCCTAGGTTGATTAATTGAAATATATTTCTAATTAAAACCCCTAGAATCGCAATAACTTGATCTATAGACTCCCATATTAGGTTTCACCCTAATCCAGCAAAATCTCATCACCCTATCTCTAGGCGTGCGATCAACTCCGCTTAATTATGCTAGATCTACTCTTAAGCAATGACTTTTGCTCCACCACCTAAGCACATCATACTCAAATTAATATCCCGGAAATATCAACACAAGAATTAAGCACATATAATTAAGAACAAGTCAAATATTTATCATATAGTTCAGAAAACAATAACAAGATCTGTCTTAGGTTTCATCTCCTTCAGGTATCTGAAGGGTTTAGTTCATATCAAATAAAGAAAACATCTCAGAAGAAAAGATAAAACAAAACATAAGAAATCCTTAAAACTCCCTGAAGGAATTGAAGGAGAGATCCGCTGTCTTGAGTAGAATTCCAGCTTCTCGAGATGGATTAACTGGCTATCTTCGAGTGATTCTCCAAAAATCTGGTCTTTTTGGCTCAGCTCCTTGGCCTAGCTAACCGCCTTCTTTCAGGTAACACTTAGGGGGTTTATATAGACTTTCGAAATATGTTTCTTCGCCCCAAAGTATCCAAATCCGAATGAAATTGCTCTTTGCCATGATAGGGACACGGCCATGTCACACGCCCGGGTGGATCGTGGTCAGGCCGTGCTCGGACTTCTTTAATGAGGCACGACCGTATAAGTCGAGATCAGGCCGTGTTCTAGTAGATTGGCGTGGCACGGCTGTGTGGGCTTAAGTCCAGGCCGTGTCGCTTTCCTCTTTGGCACAATTTGGTCCGTTTTAGACCCGTTTCTTATTTTTTTCATCCTCGGGTGCTTTCCTGGGTATAAAACATGAAAACAAAGGATTAAGAGCACATTTTTACATAAATCGAGGCTTAATTCATCCAAAAGCATACTAAATGTGGGCTTAAAATATGTTACTTTTACGGTTTATCAATCGTATTATAGTTACCCTGGAACATCACTATTACACACGAAGAAAAACTAAAGTTATGGATCAAAGGTTGGAAAAACTGGAGCAAATGCAGAAGGAAATGCAGGATCAGCTGCAAGCTCAGATGCAGGAGTAATTGACCAATATCCAGCAGGACATGAAAGATCAGATGTTAGAATCGCAAAAGAGCATGATGAATCAGTTAACACAGTTACTGCTTGGAGAGCCAAAAAAAAAGAAAGAGCCCTATGGTCAACCCCAGGGATGACAGTGAAGACCCTGTCTATCCATCGGGTTTCGCCTCGACAAATACCCCAGCGCAGCCCAATGCATACCCACCTAGGGTGCCCGTCAATATCAGTCCTCAGTATCAAGCCGGCGTTTCAGCGTTAACACACCTCTCGACAGGCTTAGGCATCGGAGACAATCCAGCCAATCCCGGTGTCCCTGATCTGGATGACATGGCAGAGATAGAAAAAGCAAAAAGGGAACTCCCAAGACAACTAGAAGATTGATACAAATGGCTGGAAGAGAAATTCAAGGCGCTGGAAAGCGTTGATTATCAGTGTGGGATGGATGCTAAGGAGTTAAGTTTGGTTCCAAATCTAGTGCTCCCTCTAAAGTTCAAAGTGCCAAAATTTTAAAAATACAACGGAACCAGCTGCCCTAAGGCCCACATCATGATGTTTTATCGGAGGATGAATGGTCATGTCAATAATGATCAGTTGTTAATTCATTGTTTCCAGGACAGTTTGATTGGGGCTGCGGCCAAATGGTACAGTCAGCTGAGTGTACCCAAGTCAAATCATGGAAAGACTTAGCACAGGCCTTCATAAAGCAATATGGCCATGTGAAGGACATAGCGCCTGACAGGATCACATTACAGAACATGGAGAAAAAGTTGAATGAAAGTTTCAGGCATAGTGATGTCCGGGGAAATGATAGAGAATGCTATGAGGTGCGGGAAAATAGAGGTTGGGGAAAGTACCAGGAGGCTAGCCCTAAAGAAGAGAGAAAACGAAGTTGGCAATGTGAGCAGGGGTCATGCAAAAC
Organism: Gossypium australe; assembly: GCA_005393395.2. Taxonomy (NCBI): domain Eukaryota; kingdom Viridiplantae; phylum Streptophyta; class Magnoliopsida; order Malvales; family Malvaceae; genus Gossypium; species Gossypium australe. Next base: position 22,879,916 of record CM016623.1, read on the forward strand.
CAATAACGGTAAATCAACCAAGAGAGGTAGCCATGAGCCAGCAAGCTTCACCGAGACAAGAGCCTAATACAAAGCAAAACATGGAGAAGCTCCAGTTTACTCCCATTCCAATGACGTACCGGGAGTTATACAAAAGTCTATTTGATGCGCACGTTTTATCCCCTGTCTACTTAAAACCGTTGCAACCCCCATACCCTAAATGGTACGACGTAAATACTCAATGTGAATACCATGCACCTGGTGTAGGAAATCCGTTACCCAATAATACTGATAATGGGGTGAATGCGATAATTGAGAATGTGGGAAAAAGAATCAAGTTGAATGTTGCAGAAGTAAGAACCCCATTGAGGGAGGTCTGGAGAAGAATGGTGGAAAGAGGTTTAATCATGCAAGATGTAGGGAGCAAATCCCGAGAAGCGAGGAACTACTGTGAATTCCATGAAGAGGAGGACCATGAGATTCAGAGGTGCATTGAATTCAGGGCCCTAGTGCAGGGTCTAATAAACAATAAGGAGCTAGAGTTCTTTGAGTTCACTAAAGGGGAGGACGTGTGCACCATAGGAGGAGAGTCGGTAGAGAAGGGCGCTAAGGTGAAATGGGGATCAATGACTTTTCCCCATGTATCCAATGCATTCGTGTCAAGAGGAGTTATCCATCTGGGACTGGAGAACACGAATGAAGAAACGACTGAAGATATAATGAAAACTTCGAGCATCAACGCCGTATTTGAAGAGGGATCGAAGGAAGGAAACTTAGCGGGCATTCACCCCTATGAGCCTGGAAGTGTTTTGAACAACTGGACTGTGGAGGAAATTCCTGTAGTTTTTAGAGCTAACACAGAGTAATGTTCAAAACACACTTGTTGTTTTAAGCCTAGAAACAATAAGAATCTTTCGTGAAATAGGCTCATGTTCAAACATCTTTATTTTCCATAAAAATGTATTTTTGTGTTTCATGCCGGACAAATATTTTTTTATTATTTATTCTCTCATTTCATTCATAATCATGTCATACAAATAAGTCACTCTTAGATTCATTCTTTGGATATTCTTTTATACCTACAATAGGTCCCTAGATATCGATGTCATGAGCAACGCTGCTATGGACCCAGAACTCCCTTGTGAACAAGACATGTGCTTAGAGGGATCTCAGAATTTTACAAATGACGGAGATTGTAGTTTATCCCCGGATTTGTTAAGGATGGTAGAGTGGGAAGAGAAGCTGATTCTACCTCACACAGAGACAATTGAGAATGTGATTTTGGAAGAGGGGAAAGAGGTGAAAATTGACACTTGCATAAATGAGGAAACAAGGCAGGATCTTTTTAAACTTCTGCAGGAATTCAAAGATGTCTTCGCATGGTCATATCAAGACATGCCTGGGTTGAACGCTGATATTGCGGTACATCGTATCCCCATAAAAGAAGAATGCAAGCCGTTTCAACAGAAGCTTCGAAGGATGAGATCTGATGTTGCAGTAAAAATAAAAGAAGAGGTCAAGAAACAATTTGATGCTGGGTTCTTACATGTGGTGAATTACTCAGAATGGGTAGCCAATGTCGTCCCTATTCCTAAGAAAGATGGGAAAGTATGGATGTGTGTAGATTATAGAGACTTAAACAAGGCCAGCCCAAAGGACAACTTTCCATTACCTCACATCGACACTTTAGTGGATAACACGGCATGTTATTCATTGTTCTCCTTCATGGATGGTTTATTTGGATACAATCAGATAAAAATGCATCCTTAAGACATGTAAAAGTCCACATTCATAACCTTGTGGGGTACTTTTTGTTACAAAGTGATGCCATTCGGGTTAAAGAATGCGGGAGCAACATATCAAAGAGCCATGGTAACCTTGTTTCACGACATGATGCACAAGGAGATCGAGGTCTAAGTTGACGACATGATCATGAAATCCCAAACGGAAAAGGAGCATGTACAAGTTTTGAGGAAACTGTTCTTGAGGTTGAGGAAATTTCAGCTGAAGCTCAATCCAACCAAGTGTACTTTCAGGGCTAGGTCAGGAAAATTGCTTGGTTTCGTAGTCAGTGAAAAGGGAATCGGGGTCGACCCAGATAAAGTCAAGGCTGTACAAGAATTGCCTTCGCCGCGCACTCAAAAGGAAATTCAAGGTTTTCTAGGAAGACTAAATTATATTGCCCTGTTTATTTTCCAACTGACTGAGAAATGTGACCCCATATTTCGTCTTCTTAAGAAACACAATCCAGGCACTTGGGACGATGAATGCTAGAAGGCTTTTGACAGAATTAAACAATACTTGTCTAATACTCCAGTACTAATGCCACCCAGTCCTGATAGACCATTGATTCTGTATTTGACGGTATTCGATAACTCAATGGGTTGTGTGCTCGGCCAACACGACGAGACAGGAAGTAGAGAAAGGGCGATATATTACCTCAGTAAGAAATTTACTGAGTGTGAAACGAGATACTCGCCAATTGAGAAATTATGTTGCGCCTTAGTTTGGACAACTCGGAGGTTGAGGCAGTACATGTTGTACCATACGACTTGGTTAATCTCGAAACTAGACCCTCTTAAGTACATGATGGAGTCAACTGCTCTGAACGGAAGAATGGCCCGATGGCAAATTTTACTCTCCGAATTTGACATAGTCTATGTGAACCAGAAAGCTGTGAAGGGGAGTGCAATAGCATATTTTCTAGCCAGCAGAGCTCTAGACGATTACGAGCCCTTGAACTTTGATTTTCCTAATGAAGATCTGATGTTTGTAGCGGCTACTGAGGAAGATACCCTAGCAGATCGTCTTTGGAAATTAAACTTCGACGGAGCGTCAAATGCCGTTGGTAATGGATATGGGGCAGTCTTGATATCCCCAAGCGGAGATCATTATCCATTCACTTGCAAGTTGGATTTTGACTGCACAAACAATATGGCAAAATACGAAGCACGTATCATGGGAATTTGAACAGCCATAAACCGTAAAACCAAGGTGCTAGAGGTATATGGAGATTCTGCGTTGGTGATCTATTAGCTCAAAGGTGAATGGGAAACGAGAGATCCCAAATTGATCAACTATCGAAAGTTAGTTTTAGAGTTAATTGAGGAATTTGATAATATCGCTTTCTTTTTATCTCTCGCGTGATGAAAACCACATGGCTGACGCCTTGGCCACATTAGCTTCTATGATTAGAGTAAATGAACAGGAAGGTATGAAGCCTATTCAAATGAGTATTTGTGAAGCTTTGGCCCACTTCTGCAATATCGACGAAGAGGAGGAGAGAGATGATCATCCCTGGTATCATGATATTTTGCAGTGTGTGAAGAGCCGCGAATACCCTGATCAAGCAACTGAAAATGATAGGAGAACATTGCGAAGACTGGCCAATGATTATGTCTTAGATGGAGAGATCCTGTATAAAAAGAGGAAGGACCAGGTGCTGTTAAGATGCGTTGATGCTGTTGAGGCTAAGAAAATCCTGGAACAAATCCATGAAGGTGTCTGCGGGACGCATGCCAATGGGTTTACAATGGCCAGGAAAATCATGAGATTCGAGTATTACTGGTCCACGATGGAAGGTGATTGCATCCGTTATACCAAGAAGTGCCATAAGTGCCAAATTTATGGAGACAAGATCCATGTGCTTCCTTCACCTCTTCATGTTATGACTTCTCTGTGGCCTTTTCTCAATGTGGGGCATGGACGTCATTGGGCCGATTTCGTCGAAGGCTTCTAATAGACATCAGTTCATTTTCATGGTCATCGATTACTTCACCAAATGGGTAGAGGCAGCTTCATATGCCAATGTCACGAAGACGACAGTTAGCAAGTTTTTGAAGAAGGAGATCATATATCGCTATGGTATGCCGGAAAGGATCGTATCTGACAATGCGTTAAACTTGAACAATAGCGCGATAGCGGAAGTCTGCAGTCAGTTCAAAATTAAGCACCACAACTTATCGCCATATCGCCCGAAAATGAATGGTGTAGTTGAGGCAACTAATAAAAATATCAAGAAAATTGTGGGGAAAATGACTGAGACCTACAAAGATTGGCTTGAAAAGTTACCGTTTGCCCTCTATACCTATCGAACATCTGTTAGAACTTCTACCGGGGCAACACCTTTCTCATTGGTTTATGGGATGGAGGCAATTTTGCCTATTGAAGTTGAAATTCCTTCTCTCCGGGTTTTATCGGAGTTGAAGTTGGATGAAGCAGAATGGATCCAATCTCGGTATGATCAACTGAATCTAATTGAGGAAAAAAGGTTAAGAGCCATCCATCATGGTCAAATGTACCAGAAGCGAATGATGCAGGCTTACAACAAAAAGATCCACCCTAGAGTATTCCATGAGGGAGACTTGGTATTGAAAAAGATCTTCCCTATGCAAAAGGATTTTAGAGGAAAGTGGATGCCTAATTGGGAGGGACCTTATGTTGTAAAGAAGGTCTTTTCTGGAGGAGCATTGATACTAGCCGAGATGGACGGCAAGAGTCAACCAAACCCAGTTAATGCGGACTCAGTCAAGAAGTACTTCGCTTAAGAAGGAAAATGGGCCAAGGCGAAAACCCGCAGAGGGCACTTTGAGACCAAATGAGCTTTGAATTGAAAACCTGTAAAGGCAATTCAAATTTTTGAGGAGAAATAGGGCATGCGCTAGCCATCCTATACCTGAGTTAACAACGAGGAGATATGCTACATCTTAGGGGCATTGACAAAGTACTACAGATCTCCTAGACACATGTTGAACTCAGAATGGTCTTCAAGAAGTTTGTACAGAGAAGCTCAGGCTATGATATCTAGGGCACCAATTCCACCCTTACTCATTTTTGTACCTTAGCAAAATTTGCTTCCTTTGCTCAATTCATTCTTTACGGATTTTGTCCTGAATAAATTTCAGTTTTATTCATCTCTATAATCTTTTCCAAGCGTTTCATATTGAAATAATGATTAATGAACTAATAATGTTTTCACAAAAGAAGTTTTGCATATTACTCTGGAAGTCTCTAAATAATGCAAGAATCTGAAACAGGATAATTATTTAGAACTCACCAAGCTTAAAGGACTGGGAACACTTGAGAGATAAGAGTTTAAGCAATGACTATGTCTTCAAATTCTCTGTTGAAAGTATCAGCTAAACAAGAAGATATACGTCAGAGATATCACCTTAACAAACGACAAGCAATGATAGCCCAAATGTTAAAAATGGATCATTCTCATGACATTTTGCATTCATTCATATAACATCTGGTTAGGAGCATTTTCCGATCATGACATCCTAATCATTTGGCATAAGCATAGACCCCATGAAATCAATTCTACAGGTAGGTTCCCCAGAGGACGGTGTAGCATAATTGATTAGAATCACATATTTTGGCGAATTTTACCTCCATGTAGTGGCAATGGAGCAGATTTAAGCCACTAGCCTTATCTCCCTAAGCAGTAGTGGAACAGGCTGAAGATTACAGATCTTATCTCCCTAAGCAGTAGTGGAGTAGATCAAAGACGGCGAATCTTACCTCCATGTAGTAGCAATGGAGCAGATTTAAGTCACCAGTCGTATCTCCCTAAGCAGTAGTGGAACAGGCTGAAGATTACAGATCTTATCTTCCTAAGCAGTAGTGGAGCAGATCAAAGACGACGAATCTTACATCTATGTAGCGACAAAGGATGAGATTTAAAGCTACCAGCCTTATCTCCTTAAGCAGTAGTGGAACAGACTGAAGATCACAGATCTTATCTCCCTAAGTAGTAGTGGAACAGATCAAAGACGGCTAAAATTACAAGTCTTATCTCCATGTATCGGCAATGGAGCAGGCTGAAGATTGTAGATCTAGTCCCCCTAAGCAGTAGTGGAGCAGATCAAAGACGCCGAGTCTTATATCCATATAGCAATGAAGTAGATTTAAGCCACCAGCCTTATCCCCCTAAGTAGTAGTAGAACAGGCTGAAGATTGCAGATCTTATCTTCTTAAGCAGTAGTGGAGCAGCTCGAAGACGGTGAGCCTTATCTCCCTGAGCAACAGTAGAGCAGGCTGAAGATTACAAATCATGTCTCCCTAAGCAGTAGCGGAGTAGATTGAAACAAAAATTCCTATGCCCTTGAAGATGCAGTGGATAAAATGAAGTTGCTTAAAGAAAAGAAGCACTGAAAGAAGTCAAGATTCTGCAAGCCCGGGCAAAATTGGCCTTTTAAAGTCTTTGCTCTATTCTTGTTACACGACAACAAGCAAAGAGGGCCAGCTGTAGAGCCCAATTTTGTTACCCGGGCCCAAAAACAAATAAAACATAAAGTCCAGTTCATTTATAGCAAAATTTTGGCCCAAATTAAACCTAAGCCCAATAGCCCACTAAGCCCAAAAACAGAAAACAATTCAGAAACCCTAGCAACCCCCATGCGCCGCAGCAGCCAGCCCTCCACGCTCACACACTCGGCCATGTCGCCCCGCACCTCCACATCGTGCGCCTCCACGACGTTTGCACCTACAAAACAGGGGAAAATCGGTTGTACTAAAAGGCTATAAAAGCCGAAATAATACAATGTAAAAGGGACGGATTTTGTTTAGGGAGAATACACTATTTTTCGAATACACACGAGTGCAATACCGAGGACAACCATTACGACGAAATCAATATAGAATAGTTCAACAAGGTTTTTTTTTTACTCCTTCCATTGTTTCTTTTTTTTTCCCCTTCGAATCTGTCGCTACATACAAAGATTTTTTTTCATTTTTAAAAATAAACTAGTAGTATATATTAAATACAGTAAGAAAAAAAAAGAGAAAAACTTACCTTTTTCGAACTCCAGCCGCCGTTTGACGGTGGCGATTAGCGCCGGAGCCTCGCCGAAAAATCGCCAAGCAGGGAGAGAGGAGAGAGCTCTTCTCTGTTTTTTTTTCTAAAATGAAGAAGAATGAATTTTTTTTTAAAAATTCAACTTATATATTGCCCTTAAATGGCGTCGTTTAGGGCTGAATTCAATAGCCCAAAACGGTGCCGTTTTGCCCAGGATCCACGCGCAGTTGACCCAACCCGAAGTGATCCGCGTGTTTTTGCTACTTTTGGGTTATTTACCCTTTTGGCCCTTCCGTATTTTATTTCTTTTTAATTAAGTCCTTTTTGTTTTAAATTTGGCCCCATAATTTACCGTGATTCCAATTGGGCCATTACTCGAACGACGCCGTTTTGGAGGGCAGGGATATTTTCCCTTTCGGTCCCTCCATGTTATTCGCGCCCTTGATCCAGTCCTTCCCTCTTTATTTGTTTTCAGATTTGTCCCAAATTTTAGTTCTATGTTCAATTTCGTCCTTTTTTTTATTTCTTTTGTGATTTTGGGTATTTTTTTATTATTATTATTAATTTTAATTCTTATTATTAATGTTATTATTATTATTTCTTTTACTATTATTTTAATATTACCACTACTATTTTATTTTATTTATAATTAATTTTGTCACTATTATTATACTCCCATATTATTATTATTATTTTTTTATTTATAATCGGCGCCGGAGCCTCGCCGGAAATCGCCAAGTAGGAAGAGAGGAGAGAGCTCTTCTCTGTTTTTTTTTTTTCGAAATGAAGAAGAATGAATTTTTTAAAAAAAAATTTCAACTTATATACTGCCCTTAAACGGCGTCGTTTAGGGCTGAATTCAATAGCCCAAAATGGTGTCGTTTTGCCCAGGATCCGCGCGCAGTTGACCCGACCCGAAGGGATCCGCGTGTTTTTGCGACTTTTGGGTTATTTACCCTTTTGGCCCTTCCGCATTTTATTTCTTTTTAATTAAGTCCTTTTTGTTTTAAATTTGGCCCCATAATTTACCGTGATTCCAATTGGGCCCTTACTCAAACGACGCCGTTTTGGAGGGCAGGGATATTTTCCCTTTCGGTCCTTCCATGTTATTCGCGCCCTTGATCCAGTCCTTCCCTCGTTATTTGTTTTCAGATTTGTCCCAGATTTTGGTTCTATGTTCAATTTCGTCCTTTTTTTTATTTCTTTTGTGATTTTGTGTATTTATTATTATTATTATTATTATTATTATTATTATTATTATTATTATTATTATTATTATTATTATTTTAATTCTTATTATTATTATGTTATTATTTATTTTACTATTATTTTAATATTACCACTACTATTTTATTTTATTTATAATTAATTTTGTCACTATTATTATACTCCCATATTATTATTATTTTTTTTTTTTATTTTATTATTATTATTATTATTATTATTATTATTATTACCACTATTATTTATATATAGTATTATTACTATAATTGTATTTATTATTATTATATTTATTATTATTAGTATTATTATTATTTTTATTATCTGCATTATTGTTGCTATTTATATGATTCCTATTATTTTTGTTATTGTTAATATATTTTTATTTTTTACTACTATTATTTTTATTTATCACTATTAATTTTAATATTTTATTATTATTTTATTATTACTAATACTATTTTTATTTTTTACTATTACTTCCACTATTATTTTCATTACTTTATTATTATTATTACTCTTATTAATTTATTTTTATTATTTATTTGTTAACATATTTTCATTATGATTTATTATTATTGTATTTTTTTGTTACTACTATTATTTTTTAAATTATTATATAGTATTTACTTATTTATTAATTTACCATTAGCTTCTATGTTTGCTATTGTTTTCTTTTATTTTATTTGTTTATTTCGCTTTTATTTTATTGTATTTTATTTTTACCTTTGTTATTGTTATTTGTATTTTTATCACCATTATTTTGTTATACAAATTAGTAACGTAATTTACTTTACATTTATTTACAAAATCATATCACCTTTTACCCGATTTTTAAAATAAGCGAGTATTTCGTGTTCTAATGTTCGAAAGAAATCGTACCCTAACTTATTAGGTTTCGATTTTTCTCATCGAGTCTAAAGAATTAATTATTTTTAATTAAAGTATAAGCTAAATAAAAAACTTATTTTCAAGAATTCGAAAATGTTGTGTCCTAACTCACTGGATGTGACATTTTGTTATCTCGAGATAAGGATTTTCAAAAACAAAGGCAATATTTTGTATTTGAAATTTTGGGGAAATGTGTCCTACCTTACTGGGTTTCGATTTCTCATTCAACCCGAATAACCTTCTTAAATTTAAATATATGAGTTTGGAACGAAAAAAGACAAGCTTAGTTTCGAAGATTCGAAGTGTTATATCCTAACTCACTGGGCATGACATTTCACTCCCTCGAAATAAGCGGGTCTCAACATTCGATTTCATATATTCAAGTTTTAAAAAACTAAAAAGGATCGTATTTTAAAAATCTTTTCTAATTTTTGACAATAAGATGGTAATCAATCAATTCGGTACCAATTTTAGGCGTTACGAGGGTGCTAATCCTTCCTCGTGCGTAACCAAGTCCCGAACCCGTTTTCTCGAATTTTGCAGGCCTAAGTCATCGTTTTAATAAATCAAAATGTTTTAATGATCAATCTCAAGGTGACTCAATCATACCTCAAAAAGATTGGTGGCGACTCAATTTTCGTTTTTAAAAGTCGACCCCGTTTTCCAAACAAAAAAATGGTTTCGACATTGTATATTGTACATTTCTGATTGACTAGAGTTGATTTCTTTTTCTTTTTTTAATTTATCTTTTACTAAGGATTTTAATTTCAAAAGATATTCTCTTTTAAGTTCTAGGACTTGAATTTTATCAATAACTTCAATCATGAACTCTTGGTCTTTGCTTAACATATTAATTGAAGGTTCATTTTCATTAGAGGATTGAGATGTTTATGTAATTCGTCTATTTGTAATTTAATTGATTTAGTATATGTATCAGTTGTTTATAAAAGAATTTCATTAACTTTTTATTCTATTTCTTCATCTAGATTTAAATTATTGATCTTTCTTTTAATCTTGCAATATTTTGAGATTTGTCCTAGTTTGCCACAACTGTAACATTTTATTGTTTTATCTATTTTATTTTCTGATTTTTATTGTTTCTTTTATTTTCTATATTTTCTATACTTGGGCTTTTTTATAATATTCAGAAATATTTTTTCTCTTATTCTTTGGTTTTACAAGGCAACATGTTTTTGAAGAAGAAGGCTCATATCTAATGTCAAATTGGTGGCAGAATAATCCTAATTCCTTCCTACATTTATATCTTTCCTTTTTAAGTTATTTTTAAATTTTAAATCTTGACAAATTTTTAATCCTTTCTTTTGGGTGAAACTAATTAGTTCACCATATGTTAGTTTTTCATATGGAATAATACATCTATAATTTTCTCTAACTTGATTTCTAACCTTTTCTCCTAATAAAGTAGGAAATCATGCTAAAAATTTTTCTTTCCAAAATGGTTGTTGGTTATCAGATATTTGCATAACTCTAGTCATAAAGACATCTTTATGAGGCCATGGGTCGTCCCAGCACGATTACGAATGTTTCTAATGTTGATATAATTGAGCCTTTAAATGAGCTGCATTTTGAATATCATGAAGAAGATGAGTAACAAACTGCTCTTTGCAGAAGTTTAGATTATGATACTATGAAAAAAAATAAGAGGAATGGATGATGGTCAAAGAGTTAATGCAAGAAACAGTAGCTCATATGGAGGCACCGCAATTTCAGAGAAATCCAAGTAAAACCTTTGAATTTTCTCCTTCTAAAACTAAACTTTTGTCTTCTATTTTGTAGGCACTAGGGCTGGAATTCAAATCGTTACCGGAACATTTAAGGATTCTGATAGAGGAAAAGGCAAACCTAAACGGAGAAGCTCAAAAACGTCTCAATCCACCGATTATGGGAGAATCCCAGAAGTATTTCAAGGTCAATGGGCAAAGGCTAAAACTTTTTTACGGGAACTTCCAATTGCACATGGTCGAAGAATTAATTCTCAAGGAACCAAACGAATAACACTTAGGTCGTCGAGCTAACGACATTAAACAAAAACGCTTTTTGGGAGGCAACTCATATTTATTTATTTTAATTTATTTAATTTTGAATTAATTTTAATTTATGTTGAAAATAAAAATAATAAGATTTTTATTCAATCTATTTAAATGTGTTGTTTTCCAAGAACGATGGTAGAGGCTATCCCTTTTCATCCACAAATAAATCAGAATCGGATTTCTTTTGTAGCATGGGCACGCCTTGTGAAATTTCAGTGTTGTCATTTGTTGAAACATACACCCAAGATCGAACCAGCCAAAACTAACTCAAACTGCCCAAACCACCCACTGCCAAATTAAACATACATGGGGAGTACACTTAACCCTTCTCTTTCATATTTATTCTTTTTATTATTACACATTGAGGGCAATGTGGGCTAAGTAAGGAGGTGTTGGATTAGTAAGTATGCATGATTGTTTCTCTTTCGCATGTGTTAATTCTTATATTGGGATTATTCATTAATTTGTTTGACATTGAACCTCTAATTCTAATGCTTAGTCAATCTATATAGTTGGGTGGTTCTTGAATTAAAGTATTCATTATCTAGTTTAATCGGCGTGTGTTATAAAGTTGAAATATTGTAATTAGATTGTTTCATGAAAATTAACTCTTTATAATTTTGTTTGGTAAGTATATAATTCTTAGTTATTTAATTTTAAATGTATTTGCTAATGGAAAAAAAAAACTACTCCGCTGATGGCTTAAGTTATAAGTGAAGATTTCAGGGAATGTGACCGACTTTAGTAACTAAGATGAGGTGCTTGGGTTGTCACCTCATTTCACGTAAAAAGGTTTGAGTGACGAAATGGAAACTTGCAAACACTCCACTAACTGAGCTACCATGAGTAGGGAAAAATAGTCTGTTTGGAGACGTGTTAAATTGAGTAACTGGGGTAAGGTGCTTGGGTTGTCATCTCATTTTGGGTAAAATTTTTTGATTATGTTCCAAATTTATTGCATAATTAATTAAGAATAAAAGCCTTGTAAATTTTGGTTAAATTTCAATTTAGTAAAATGATTGAATTTACATGTTTAAATTTTATGGACACTGGTTGATTAAACTAAGTATTTGAATACTTATTCATTTTTCGCCTAAATTGTGTACATTGATCATGGTTGCGGAAGAGAGACTTGATTTTTGATAAATTATTGGATAGTTTCTAATGTAGGAATATACAATATGCTTGAGGACAAACATAGACTAAGTAGGGAGATTTAATAACTTGTTTGTTTTGCATGTTTTACGTGTTTAAATCAATTAATTCTTGAATCAATTCCTACTAAATTGGTGAATTTATGGTTAAATTATGTTAGGAACGCAATTGGGATGCTTTAAGTAAAAAAACAAGCAGAAAATGACTAAATTGGAGCACAAGCAATAAAAAGGGGTTGAGTCAAAACTTTTGAAACATTTAGGCTGATTAGATTTTATTTGACTTTGTAAAAGCCATATTTAGAAAAAAATCTGATATGAATTTGATTTCATGTAATTGGTTGTTAGGTGAGTTAGGTTAATTTTAGTATATAATATGTATATAAATAGGATGAGTGGTTTTCTTTAAAAAACGTACCGGGATACAATGGAAATTGAATGCAATTTCTTTCTTTCTTTCTTTCTTTTCTTTCTCATGTCAAAGCTAGTGCAGGCATTTTGCCTATAACACCCCAAACCCGGCCTAGATTATGGCTAAATCCGGAAGCGTCACATGAAATGAATTGAAAAACCGTTGTCATTAAATTGAAAACCCTTTCCAGTTCGACTAACCTTTATCACTATTATTAATTTCAAACTTTCTTTCATTTAATTATCTAGCGATAAAACGTATTTTGTAGCGGAAGCTTTTAAAAATTGTTGTGTTTAGGAAACCGTTCAAGGTTTAAGAAAATCTGTGCTTTTGATAAAATTCGAGTTAAAACGCGTTTTGCAGTTATTAAATCATAAAATTGCAGTCTAACCCAATTTAAAGTAAAATAGTCCATAAAGTCCAAATTACATAAAACAAACCCAGAATAAACCAGAACATATAAATTAGTTAAAACTTAAACCAGCTTGAACATGTGGTCATCAAGGGACTCCACAGCTTCGATCCGCTTAAGACTGTGGGCTACCTGTACAGACAAACAGAAAAGGGGTGAGTTTACGTAAACTCAGTGTGTAACTCGGCAGAGTTAAGCATATATACATATAGAATATTACACATCAGACATATTCACGTTCGGGCCTGAGCCCATGTCAGACACATATACAGATTCGGGCCTGAACCCATTTCAGATACATATACTGTTACAGACATGCAAATCAGGTAACAGAATCCTACCCCTATCCTCTACACACTATCTCCGTCCATCCCTACACACCATGTGGGGTTTAAAACACCCACCCAGCCCTACACACCAAGCTGTACCTATGCAGCACATATCAGATATAATGCAGCTGCGCTACCTTTCAGAACACTTCCTCCAATATGTATATCATCTCACCCCAACATAGTAACAGAACATACATACAGAATTATCAAATAAATCATGCTTAACATGCTTATATCAGTAAATCAGTCTAACAGAACATATAGCTTTAGGGTTTAGGAAGCCTTTACCGACCCTACGATAAGTCCACAGTCAATTAGGACGACCCGTGCGACTCTACAGAAAATTTCAATATAATGGGCCCACATGCCCATGTGGCCTGGCTGTGTGGGCCCACACGTCCGTGTGGCCCACACACCTAGATTGGCCTTACCCGTGTGGATCACATGGCCTGGCCCAGATATCACACGCCCGTGTGACGTTCCGTGTGGGCCCACATGCCCAATTTGGCGTAGCCCGTGTGGCCCACACGGCCACACCCTGGCCATCACACGGTCGTGTCTTGCGCACGGCTTGGCCTTCGTCGATCACACGGCTGTGTCGTCACACACGGCCTACCACACGGTTGTGTCGTCGTACATGGCTGTGTGGCGTTAATAGTAAGGTTTTTGGCTTTTGTTGAAAACTCGCTTTCTGATGTTTCGGGTACACACCTGGTACGATTTCGATACTATTGCAACTACGAACACTCCAGAACCTAAAAATTAGCAAATCAACTTCACAAAATCAATCCTTATTCACGATTAAACCAAATCCACAAAATTGAAAACAGTCCAAATCATCCATTCGTCACTTACCCCAACACTCCGACGATTCGGTTATGGTTTTCAACGAAGAGAGCCCCTTTCCTCCTGATTTGCTGCTGCCATAAACAGACAATGTGGTTCCAAACGGAAGATTTTTAAACGTAAAAAGAAACGGGTTTAAAGAACCTCCATCTGAACAAAACACTATAAGCTCACATACTTTTACCGAGCGAAAGATCCCCAACTACCAAGAATAACAATGGAACTTATGAGTGATGAGCAAAAATTGAAGAAACCAAAAAGCTGAAATTTTTCCAAGAGGGGAAAGAAAACGTTAAAAGAAAAAGATGAGAAGATTTTTAGGGGAAAAAATAAAGTAATATGGATTTGATAGCATATCCCTAGATTTTCTCCCCACTAACTCAACTTCCTCAAACTTCCCACTCGATCGAAACTCTATCAAATTGCAGAGCAAAAATACTGCACCCTTGCTCATTGAGGGATTCAAACATAGGACCTCTAGCACACCACACCTTTACCACTTGAACCAGCAAACTCATTCTGATATGGTTTACAAATAATTTGATATAAGCCCTTTGAGCAAGTATAAGGCTTAAGTTAGAAAAAATACCAAAGTTTTTAAAGCCAATGCTTGAACTTAGGACCTCTCACAGACACCCAGAACACTTAACCACTGAAAAAGACATATATTGTCAAGAATTTACAGAAACAGAATTATAAAATTTGGGGCGTTACATTGCCATTTTTTTTTTCCATTTTTTTACTTTGGTTTAATTGCTTCTCAAGTCATTTATCCTTTCCACCATTCAACCTTACCATTCAATCCCTTCCAAAAACCAACTAAGCATGACCAATTTCATGCTTAGCTAAACTCCTACTTAGCTTTAGGCTAATAATCTTTACGGCTAAGAATTGTGAGAAAATGAATCTGCACTAAAAATATTTTATAACGATACTCACCATCTCTCTGGAATATGGGATAGTACGAATTCGTCCCTTAAAGTTAATTCAATTTCAACACAAAGTACATGTTAGATTGGAGTCGTTTTGGCGTATAGTTGGGAAGTCGATTCGGCCGTACTGTATTTGGATTTCTATAGACAAATTGGGGTATCCTAGCGGGGCCATACTAGTGGGATTTTCGTTAAGGGAGATAGTGATTGGATTTAAACAACCCACGCAGTTGAGGCCATTGATCCAAGTTGGGTTCTTTAGAACGTAAGGCTGCCAGGTTCTTGAATTGTGGACGTGTGTATCGCGGTTAGACAATCGGTAAGAGTTGGTTTGCAGGTCATATCGAAATCAATTACGAGAGAAAGAATTGGCGGTTGGGACATTCTTGGTCGCTATAACCAATTTATGGTTTGGAAGAGAAAACCCATTTTCAAGAATCGATTCGGAACTGGAATTCACTGAGTCTAAGGCTAAAGCTTTATATTACTACTTACTAAATTCAATTTCATTTTCTTATTTTATTTTATTTTTTATTTATATAATTGTTTATTGTTTCATTTTCATTTTATTGACTTTCCAACATTTTTAACGCCCTTTATTTATTTATTTTCCATCAAGTTTGTCACGAGTTGTGGGCACAACTATTGCTACGACAATAATTATGGTCACAAGAAAAGGCGAAATTAGATAACCAATGATAAGTGTCAAAAGTAATATATTTTAATCCCGTTCTTAATGAGTTTTTGGGTGATTAATCAATGCAAAATGGTGAATTTTATGCTCCTAATATTTTAATATCATGTTTCTATACTTAGGAGAGCATTTGGGAACTAAATGAGCGAAAACGAAGCAAAAATCAGAGAATTGGAACAGATTTCAAGAGCTACACGGGCTGGACACACGACCATGTGAGCCACACGGGTTGCTACATTGCCATGTGCCAGACCGTGTGGATTTCGTGATTTGCGCTCTGGACATGCGGAAAAATGCAATTTTTAGGTTTTTCGGGCATTTTAAGACCTATAAATACCAATTACAAGAAGAGGAAAGGGAGCCGTTAGAAAATATTGAAGAAAATAACTTGGAAAATACCATTGAAGTCAACTCTGAAGTAGATTTCTATGAAGATTGAATATCTACTTTTAATTTCTTTGAAGCTTTATGAGTTTCTTTATTTTTTGTGGTTATACTAACTTTGAGATGTTTTTATTTGCAGTTATGAACTAATATTTCTAAATACCTAGGGTAGAAGAACCCTATGATGAACTCTGTATTTTTATTTTTGTTTTACGCAATAAATACTTGAATCTTGTTCTCAATTATGTGTACTTAATTCTTAATTTAATATTTCTGGATTATTAATTAATGTTTGATGTGCTTAATTTAGAGAAGGAATAAACCCTGTTTAAGAGTAGATCTAGTATAATTGAGTGGAGTTGCATGCAATCCTAGAAATAGGACGACATAAATTTACTGAATTAGAATCAAATCTAATAGGGGAATCCATAGATCGAGTTAATGCGATAATAAGGGTTTTAATTAGAAATAAATTTCAATTAATCAACCTAGAATCAGTTGCTCTTAGTCTTGAAGAGAGATATTAACATAATTTAGGGGTTTCTACGGATCAATGTATTAAGTGTATAAATTGTTTTATTCAGATTGATAATGACAGATGCAGTCTAGGTGGATTTTTTTCTGGGTATTGTTTCGCTTCTTGGTTATTATTCGATTATTTTCCTGATTTATTCTTTTTAGAGTTCTTAGTTAATTAATTTAGTTAATTTTAGTTTAATTCAATCATTTCAATTTGTCAGTTAAATAATAGAAAGACGGTAATTATTAGTACTTTTAGTCCTCGTGGGAACAATATCTTTGCTCACCGTAGCTATACTATTTATCAATAGGTGCAGTTGCCTTTTTTGTATGTTTAGTTAGTTTCGTGGACATTAATCAATCACTGTGGATTTGACCCTACTACTCTATACTGCTATTTAGTGTTATTTTGTCGTATGAATTTATATTTGATAGTTTTGACGTCTATCAACTTGTCAACTCTTTAACCTTACTTGTAGAGTCTAAAAACTCATGACATTGTAACAAATCATTTCCCAAACATTAAATTGAAATTTTATTAAATATTAGAAAAATTATTTAGTATATTGCCACTGAAATTTTTAAATTTCACAAGTAATATCAGAAGTTGACAAGTATTCTGAAAAAGTATAATAAAATATTAAAAATATATACTATAAATAATACATCTCAGTTTTTTAAAACTACCTAAAAATAAAAATAAAATAGAAATACATTTTCAATATATCAAGCATAAATATAATTTTTTTTTTACCCAGACGTGTCTTGAATATTCTCATTAGTTGTGGCAACAGATATTGCAATTACAATTTTGTAGAAAACATAAAAACGCACTATATATATAAGGCTGTTTTTGTTGAATGTTTTCTATTTTGGAGATGGGGGTCGTGGTGGGAGGGTGGCAGGTACTGGGTCGGCAGGTGATGGTGTGATTGCCGAGTTGGCAGCGGGAGGCACTGCGACGGCAGGTGACGGTGGGATTTCCTTGGCGGCGGCAGGCTCAAGTACCTCAGGCTTATCCACATTAAAGGACGCGGATTTTGTTGGCACAGGGGTGGCGCTTCGCCCGTAAAGCCTTCTAGAAAGCTTGGAAATGACTAAGGTCGCCATTGTCACCGATGGTACGAAAACTACATCCGGAATCGACTTTATCACGCTCAAATGCGGCAAAAATTCTCCCGCTTTCTTCGCCGCCATGGCTGCCGGCGGCGTCACTATTCCCGTTATTATGGTTGTGTTATCGAGCTGGCTAAGCTTTATTTCCTTGATAAATTTCATAAATATCTTCTTCTTTTTCTCAGGGTCTTTTTCGTTTTCCCATTCTTTAAAACATTTCTGAAATTGTTGATTTGATTTTGATGAGAGGGAAGTTATCTAATGTTTCAAATTTAATATATATAGAATAGACTGACCTCGACTTCACGGCGAGATGGAGCATCATAATGTTTACCAGGTAATGCTGCGCTAATAACACTGTACAATCAACGCTACAATATAAAAATCATTACTATAAATTTTCAAACCATAATTGCCATATATACATTACTTACTTCAAGATATCAAGAATGGCGGCATGGAAATCATCGAAGCTGTTGATTTCTGATTCGGTGAACTGTTCATGAAGAGATTTAAGCACATAGCTTAATACCTGTGTAGATGGCAGCCCTGTCATGAATTCAAAACTCAATCTTAGGGCTCCAGATATTATTTGAGATTGAATTAAGAAAATGGGTATTTTAAAAAAGAAAAAAAGCATACCTTTTCCCATGAAATGACCCATTGAATTTCCCATGTTAAACAGATCCTTGAAATTAAGAAAGAAACTTGAGACAATATAAGAAGATCCAACAATGATATATTTATATGCAGAGAAAGAATGGAAAAAAGAAAGAAAGAAAAAAGAATAGGGTTGTTAGTTCATTTGAAAAGTTAAAGCAAGGAATCCATCATCTTTTCAAGTTACATATTATATATCTTAACAACCTTATTCCTGTCTTGTAAGTTGTTCCTACCAAAACCAATAGTAAATAAAAGATGTTTTTCTTTATCAAACCGTTAGCTTAGTGTTTTGTTTGTTATATTCCTCACATTGTTATGCACATCACCTTGTTTTTACATCCTTACCTATAATTAATGATTTAGTGTCCAAATCGTAACAAATTGATAACATTGATGATCGTATGATAACTATTGATGAGAGGTATCAACATGGGAGGAGGTAAGGCAGAGCAGGTGGTGGTGTAAAGGAGACCAATTCATTTAGAACTAAAGAAGGACAAGAGGAAGAGGAAGGTTGTTGTGAAGGTTGAGAAGGCTAAATGCAGAGAGCATATGCTGAAGGATGCTGATGAGAAGAAGACTCCTTTTCTTTTGTCTTCGAGGATATTTATAGAGATATCCATTTGTCTAGTAGTGGTGACATGGCAGACTATTAGCAAGGAGTTGCCATTATGGAGTGCATGGGGGACGTACGTGGTGAGATTTACTCTGTTATTCTCTTTGAAGCAATACAAGGTTAGTTATACTCAGGTGGAGCCTAATAGTTTTTGAGATAGGACGTGGGGGACTCATTCTAACCATAGCAACGGGTGACTTGATGTAAGGAGTGTTCATATCACCAGCGGGTGGTCCTACAGGAGCTAACTCGATCAGGAGATTGAGCGGCTGATGACAATCCGACGGACGAGAGGTGGAGAACCTTTTGTGGTATCTTTCTGATGTTCTCTCAAAATGTAGGTATAACATTAACCTTTTAAAGTTCGGTGATCAAAATGTAATTTAATAAATCGATAATGCAATATGTGAAGAGTATGATCATCCATTAATTGTAGCTCCCATAGCCTCTCTCAAAATGAATTGGAACTTAATTTGCCAATCATGGAATCTCATCTTGGCCACTGCTTGCGCCCAAGAAAAGGTGATGGACGCTGCATCCGAGCTAACCACAATCCAATTATCACTTCCACCATAAATCGCCTTAAAACCCTAAAGCCATATGCAATTTTGAGACCTTCCAATACTGCCCACAGCTTCGCCTGGATGACTAGAGAGTACCCAACCTACCAGTCACCTCCCCAAGGAGCCACGGGTAACAACACCAACACTCCTAATGCCCCGAGTAAACAATCCCTATCCCTTGGCTTTTCCCATTGAATATGAGCAACCCTCCTCTACCAATTTATTGGAACATCCTTGTTGCACCCTCCATATATTGCATCTCATGCCCACGCTAATATTATCTAATTTAAAATTTGTAGGATAAATATAAATAAGTTAGGTTTTTAAAATTTAAAACACATGTAAAAACTAAAAAAAAAAAGTCAAACTTTTTTGTACATAAATAAGAGTCAAATTAAAAGAAAATAAATTTCAAACTTTTAAAATATTTTGGTTTCAAATAAAATCAAAATAATAAATTTTTGAGATTTTGAAATATAACAATTTTTTTTCTTGAGATTTTACAATATGGTATTTTGATAATTGATAATTGTTATAAAATAAAAAAATTAAGAAGAAAGGTAAAGAAAGGATATCTACGATATAGGTCTATTTTTATAGATATAATAAGTATAAATAATATAAAATTCTATTTCTAATAGACATTAGTGTTTTAAAGTAGATCAAACTTTCTATCCTAATAGACATTTATTTTTATAATAATAAAATATTTATAACAATAATATATATTTTTAATTAAGCATTTATTGTATTTGCAATTTGCTATCAAGATCATATAATATAAGTAGAAATCTAATATTTTATGACAATAAAAAAATGATAATTACAATTTCTATAAATTAAAATAAATTAAAAATTTATGTTATGAGTATTATTATTATTATTATTTTATTTTTAAAATTATATTTAATTTAAGTTTAGATCACTTTAGATTACTTATTCGAGTCATTTTCAATTGAGTCTATTTCAAATTTAAGTTAATTTTTTATTTAACTTATTTTTGATGATTAAATCAAATTAAATTGAATTGAAATATGAGTTAATGGGAAAGGAGGAGCGTTGAAGGTTCCCAATTTTTGAAGGACAACAAAAATCAGGTGGTCCTCACTATTTAACACTTGACATCTCGATGACTTCTCCATTGCTTCCATTACTTTCTTCTTTGTAAAGCCTTTCCCTCTGCTATTTATAGTACCTGCCTGCCTTCTTTCACTTTTGTTTCTTTAGTGCTTTTTTATTTCAATCTTTATTTGTTTCTACATAGCTTTACAGAAGGGTTGTGAGGGAGGATTTAGAAAATGGGCTCATGGGTTTATTTATCAACCACTTAAACAATCATATAATTCTATTCCAAAGATATATCAATATTTTAAGTAAAATAATTAAATAAAATAGTTTTATATTTCAATGGGTTTGTTCCGATTCGAATTAAAATTTTAATATTAAAATTAATATTTGATTTTTACTTAAGGGTAAATTATACTAACAGCCACTCAACTTTGGGGTAGCTGACAAAGCAGTCACCTAGGTTTCATTTTAGTCACTCAACTCTAAAAAAATAACAAAACAGTCCTTTTAACCATTCTTTTGTTACAGACGTAACAACAAAGTGACATGACAGATGACGGATTGCTTGGTGTCATTAACCGTCCAGCTGGCCGGTTAGCACCAATTGAAACAACCCCTTTAGCACCAATTTATAGTTTAGGCAATAGAAGAAGAAGAGAAAAAGAATGATAATAATAAGAAGAAGGAGAAGAGAAAAATGGAGATGTCGGCTGCGATTCCGTTTTGCTATTGTGGAAACCCAACCAAATTAAACATGTCTTGGTCCAATGACAACCCAGGTAGGAGGTTTTTTGGATGTAAGAAGTTTGGGAGTGGGTTTCGAAAACCATGTCATTTTTTCACCTGGTTTGATCCACCATTGACACCTCGTTCACAAATTGTGTTGTTAGGTCTTCTAAAAAAAGTGAGGACATTGGAGGATGCAAAGAGGAAGGAGAGAAAAACATGGGTTCTGGTGCTTGTATTTGTAATATTTTTTCTATTTTTTAAACCCTAAACCAGCTTATGTTGTTGTTGTTAGCACCGAAAACCAACTTATGTGGTTGTTGGTATACTATTTTGTTATTCATTCATGGTGAGTTGGGTCTTAAATGTAATGGCCTATAAAGGGTAGAAGTTTGCTAATTGTAATGGGAGAATATTTGGTTATTGTAATGGTATGGTATTCTTATACATTTGTATTTCATTTCATTTGAATTTCTGAATGTTTCATCTTCTTTTAAGATTTGAAAGAGTATTTGGTTATTGTTTTTTTATTTTCTTACACTGCATGGATCATTGCTCATATGTTAGAAGAGATAAAACAGATGAAAAATAAAAACAGAAACATATTGGAAGGGCAAACTATTGCCAAATTTCATGAATTAATGCTCATATATTAAGACCAAACTATTTACAAAAGGAAGGCCAAACTATTGCCAATTTTTCCTACAATTCAATACAATTGAACAAATTTGAATTATATGCAAATTTACAAAAAATAATCTACCTAAGTTAATAAATCAATAGCAAGTATAGGCAAATTTACACAAGTCAAAAAGTTAACAAAATAAAGTCTTGTTTACAATGTCATCATTGGTCTGTCACAAATGACTCTTTAGTAGAAGACATTCATCTAAAAATGGTTGGTTTCCTCTTGAATGGAAGCTTTTCCCTTGGGCAGCATTGTTGGTGAGTTGGGGCTAATTATTGAGGAGTTAGGGCAGTTTGTAACTGAGTTGGGGTAGTCTTTTGCTGATTTAGGGTAGATTGTTGTTGAGTTGGGGCAACCACTTGGTTGTGAACACCAACTTTGTGTCTTTTGACCTATAGGAACAAGTGAAATCCATGAAACAAATTCATAACTTAAGTAATATAATGAAGCAAAGGTAGATGACTTACTGGAATGTTTTTGCCAACTTCCCCTTTGAACTCTTCTTATTGTGGCCTATTTTGTTGCATTTACTGCACCTCATTTCCACCCCTCTCTTGCTCAACCTTTCTGTTCTTTGTGGTTCATCAAGTTCTTTCCTTCTCACCTTAGTAGGTCTGCCAGGTGGCCTTCTTAGTGTAGGAGGCAGTATTGGCAGCATGTTTGGCATAGACGGCCATTATTAAGGACCCCTTACTGGCCTTATGAAGTTGGAGTAAATGGCAAGCTAGGTTTGCTTGGTGTACCAGGTTTGTACATAGGTTTTTGGGAACTCATCTTTTAGATGAATGGCAGCCACTACATGCATGCAAGGGATGCTAGTGAGATCCTAATTCCTGCAGGAGCAGGAATTCTCAACTAGGTCCACCACATGCTGATTGCTTGGACCACATTCAACCTGATACATGCCCCCACTAGCATGTGATGGAACACACCTAAAAAGCGGACACTAAAACAATATTAAAATAGCATGTGATCAGCCCCACGAACAATCATACACAAGGCATAAATATATTCAAAAAATGGCAGAATAAAGACATAATGTATTGGTCCAACAACATGTGATCAGCCCCACCAGCAATTATACACAAGGCAGAATAAAGGCATCAATATATTAAAAAGGGTAAATTTACCTCAGTGAATCTTTGATATTGAAATCTAGCTTTTTCCTGATCTTTGGACACAAGATTCCTTTAATTTTCTCAGCTTCTTCTTTCTTCTTAACAATCAGCAACATAATCTTGGTCCTAATTGTTTCCATCATTGTCAGATTAGGTTTCCCTCTTGCTTCCAATGTCACCTACCAGTAAGCAACATAAAGAATTAGTGAACTACATGTACTTAATGATTAGTAAGTAACATAAAAAAAAATAGGGGTTTACCTTGTTAAAGCATTCAGAAAGATTATTCACCAACATGTCAGATTGACTCCTAATTGAGAAATGGGACCTTGACCAGTGAGTAGGGTTCTTTTCCTTCAACCAATCATAAGCATGTTGATTGGTATTCTTCAGTTCAACCATGGCATCCTCAAAATCCCTTTGAGTGCTTGTTCTAGCAGCTTTCCAAAGCAAATCTTTCAATTCTTTTGTTCGAAAACCAACTTTCTTGAAATTAACATGTAGGTGTCTAACACAGTGTCTTGTTTCTACATTAGAAAACAATATATATTGCTTCTAAAAGTCCCTGCAAATAGAACAAATACAGTTTAATTCTTTGACATACCATAAACCCTAAACAGAAGCAACATAAAACAAAGTAGACAAATGGAGTTTTGCCTTTTGTTTGTCAGACATAAAAGATATCTGGTATGAGCTCACAATTTCCAAGTCTAGCGCGAGCAAATCCAAGAACCAGAGCCATGATGCTTGATTTTCACTTTCAAAAGTAGCATATGCAATAGGATAAATGCCATTATTTGCATCTATCCCAACAATTGCGAGTAGGTAGCCACCAAAGTAGCCCTTCAAGAAACATCTATCTAAACCTATTATCCTCTTACAACCAACCTTATAGCCATCTTTGCATGCCTATAGACAATCATACATCCTTTGAAACAACTTGTTATCCAGATAATAGATTGTTGTTGTCCCCTCATTTTGGGTCCTAACCTCCAACAAATACTCATAAATCTTATCATATTGAGTCTTATAAGCTCATTTAATTAATTTCAATGCCCTAAGGTTAGCCTTTATACATTTGGTTAGTGAGACAAGGCAAAAGAAATCTCTTTCAACATCTTGTTACAATGATGTCAAAGAGTAATCAATATCAATAATGGACTTTTCTTTATAATGTTGACCTATCCAAGTTGAGGTTACATTCTTATTTTTATAGACTTTAGAGCAAGTATGGTTAGGGTTTGAACTCCTAATTTGCCAAGTTTGGCCAATAGGGTCATTAGGGTTTAGTTTAGAGGCCCATATGAACCAATAACATTTTTCACTATAGACTGCCTTTAACCTCTTTAGATCATTTTTGGAGAACTTAATAAAATAACTATTTAACCTACCATACTGATTGGTAGCTTCTTTTAGACTGTCTTTGGACTTAAATAACATTCCAATATGAAGTTTAGGATTACTCATGACATTGTCTGGGTTGAATTCAGGCCAATTTTGGCCATTTGAGTCAGATTCATGTGCACTATCTAACCTATCAGAATCGTCACTATCACACAGTTCCCCTATTTCTATATCATCCATGTTTAAACCATCTAGATTAACCATTATCCTATTAGACACATCACTATTAGATGCATCATTTGTAACACCTTAAACTTAGCCTAGACGTTATGAACGAATCTGACGATGTCTTATGGAATGGAATTTGAAAGCGAAATTAACAAGTTAAAACCGTTTCTGTTTATTATCTTCTATCAATCTCTCGTTGGTTTCAAAAATTATTTTCTCGTTAATTTGATTCGTTTAAAAACATATTCTATGGTGAAAGCTTTAAAACCATGATATTTTAGGAAACTGTTCGCGTTTAGAAAAAAACGTTGTTTTTTATTAAACCGAGTTTTTGTTGAGTTTTGCAGTTTCATGGAACAATTAAAATCCCAAAATAAAGACAAATAGTCAAAAAGTCCAAATTAAATAAAAAATACTCCAAAAATAATAGGGAAAACAAAACCTTAGATGGAATTAAAACAATTTAACAATTATGTGGTCACCATGGAGTCTTCCGTCGCACCAATCTGTCCAAGTCTGGGGATTACCTGTACAGATAAAACAGAAAGGGGTGAGCTTATGTAAACTCAGTGTGTAATCCCCACAGAAGACATGCATACAGTCAAACACAACAAGCAGTCAAATGCAGTCTGGGCCTAAGCCCATTTCAATTTCAGTAGCAGTTCGGGCCTTAGCCCATTTCCGTTTCAGTATCAGATATGCATTAGGGCCTAAGCCCATCACAGTAACAGTATCAAATATACATTAATCAGTAAACAGAGTCCTACCCAACCAGCCTCTGCACACCATTTCCGTCCATCCCTACACTCCATGTGGGGTTTAAAACACCCACCCATCCCTACACTCCAAGTAGTACCAAATGCGGCACATAATCAGTAAATTGCAGCTGAGCGGCCAAATAATAGGCTTAAGAGCCTTTCAGTACACTTCCTCCAAATATCAACATCCCAACCCAATGCAATGCAACATACAGTATATAACATGCTAATACATGAATATCAGTTATACATATAGTTCAGTATTCATTCATATAATCATCATGCTCAGTACATACATCACACATACAGTTCACGCATTTAAGGGTCTAAGTAGTGCTTACCGACCCAATAGTAGGTTCACAGTTGACTTGGGTGACCCGTGTAATCTTAAAACACATTTTAGTTAAATGGGCTCACACGCCTATGTGGCCTGCCCGTGTGGCCTATACGACCCAATTTGGCCCTGACCGTGTGGATCACACAGCCTGGCTCAGAATCCCATACGCCCGTGTGGCCCACACAGCCCAAATCAGTCTAGCCCGTATGTCGTACACGGCTTACCTGGCCGTCACACGGCCGTGTCTTGTGCGCACGGCCTGGCCTCGTCGATCACACGCCTGTGTTATGGCACACGACCTACCACACGGGCGACCACACACCCGTGTGGCGTCGACAGTGGGGTTTTCGACTTTCGCAGAAACCCTATTTTCTGCGTTTTCAGGTACACACCTGATACGATTTCGCAACAATTGCAATTCCAAGACCACTAGAGCCTAATGTTGACCAACAACCCACCGTATTAGTCGCTTAAATCGAAACTAAAATCGAAACCAAGCCCTTCCATATTCCAATAGACAATCGAATCCCTTACCTTAAAACAAGCACGATGATTTCTCGTAACTACTGTACCAATGAGAAGTCCCCAGCCCTTAGTTCTACTCTTAAGCACAAGATACACATCATTAACATAACCGAATATCCAACCATTACACAAAGCTTTCGAAGCACTTACCAAACACCACGCGAAACCACACGTTACACAAATGAAGTTGGATTGAGAAAGAAATCGAAAGGAAAAAGAAGAGAAAAGGGAAAGCAGAATTTCGACAGAGAGGGATGAAACTGATGTTAGAAATTCTATGGAAGAGAGAGAAAACGTTTTTAAAAAAATAAAAATAAAATAATAAAAACCAAAGATAATATTCCAAATCCCTCATATCTCTCCCACTAACTCAACTACATCAGAATCTCAGTTCAACTGAAACTCTCTCTGTCAACCGAGTAAAAATACACTCTCACGCTCACGCAGGGACTCGAACACGGGATTCCACACCACAAATAGACTCCTTTACCACTCGAACCAGTAGGCTCATTCTGATATGGTTTTACAATAATTAAATATAAGCCCACTGAATAGAGATGGGGCTTATATCAGAAAAATACCAAAATTTTCCAAAGCTAAGGCTTGAACTTAGGACCTCCCATACACACCCAGAACACATAACCACTGAAGCAGATACACATTGTGTCATATTTTAACAGAAACAAAAATAGGAATTTTGGGGCGTTACATCATTAACAAACACATCACTATTAGACACATCAAAATCAGACATTTCTTCTTCACTCTCATTAAAATTATCATCAATTAAACCTGCCAAACAAATTTACAGTCAATAAAGGCAGACAACAACCAAATGATTTAATACAATATAGGCAATGACCAAACAATTTAATACAACATGATAGACAATAACCATTACAAAAACAATTTAACACAAACACAACCATTTTTTTCATGCACATGGAAAGCAATAACCAAACACTTTAACCCTAAACCTAAGCAATGGCAGACAATAACCAATACAATATAAAAGCTAAAGAACAAATTTAATCCAATTGATATTTGAAACTAGGAACAGATTTGTCTCTTAATAACCAAACAATAACCAAACTTGCTATTGTTTGATACAAACAATAAACATGGCATACACAACATCATGCACATGCACATGACATACACAACATTAGTTTGATACAAACAATAAACTTGACATACACAACATTAGTTTGATACAAACAATAAACATGACATACACAACATCATGCAGATGGCATACCATACATAGTATCTACCATTCACTTTAATAAGCAGACCCTAAACCCCATATGAAAACAAATGAAACCAAAATCAAAATAACCCTAAATCCAAAAAATCAAAAACTAAATATAGAAACTTACCCGTTAGAATGGATGTAACAACATTGGTAGCTTCTCTTCTATTGACCATTGTCGTTGAGAATCAAAAACACTGATAGGTTCTCGTTTTGTCTTTTTTTTCTCCCCAAACGAAAAATATCAATCGATTTCTAACCCTAGACCCTGTTAATCAATTATCAAATTGATTTTCTAACCCTAAACCAACCTTTTTAATCGATTCCTGAATTATTTTCTAACCCAAATCCCTGTTAATTTTTTCCCAAATCGATTTTCTTTTCCTTCTCACCTTAACCACAATCAATTTAAGTTTTTTTGCCCTAAACCAACCCAACTCTTCAGATTTTTTTCCCTAAACTTGTGTCAAACCTTGACCCTTCCACTGCTTCACCAACGTGGCAAGTTAACTAGCCATACCAGCTAGTTAACTTGCCACATCAGCGGTCCCATTAAAACAGTAACGAAAAATGTTAATAAGTGACTGATTTGTCACTTTCTGATAAAGTTAGTGATTGTTTTGTTATTTTTCTAAAGTTGAGTGACTGAAATGAAACCTAGGTGGCTGTGGTGTACTTTACCCTTTATTTAATCATAAAATATCTATTAATAAAACTTTATGTTTTATTATTTTTAATAGTAAATGAGTTATTTGAATAAGTTTAAGCTCTCCAAATAAGATTAGACAAAGGGTTTAGACATTTTCAAGTTATAATATGATCGGATCTGATTCATAAACATTTTCACAAAAAGAATTTGACATGTTAGGTGAGGAGCATCTCGTTGAACGGCATGGAACATGTGTCAAGGTTCCTTTGGATATTGGTTTGAAGGCTCAGTATATTGGTTTTAGGTGAGATCTCACTATGGGGCAAGGCTTGCTTAGGGATGGCAATTAAGATATTTGTAGATAGCCAATACATTTTCTGCATATTAGGATAATATTTGGATTCACATTTTAAATTTATTGTCCATTGTGAATGGGAAGTATATACAAATAGATACTTTTGATATTTTATTATAGGAATCCACACTGCTTCTTCACATAGTGAATGTGGATTTGATATCCAAATCCTCTAGTTATAAAATACTTATAAAAAGAATTTTATTAGATTCAACTCGAACTTTTTCAAATTTGAATATCTAAAACAATGATTAAAAATTTTGAATTTTTTTATTTAAATATTTTACGGATAATAGTATTTAATTTGGATTTGAATAGTACTATTGGGATAATTTACGAATAATTTTTTTTTGGATTTTTAGGCAAAGTTGTGGACTAAAATTCGGATAATTAAAAAAATGTTGATATCCAACCCAAAACTTGTCGATTGAGCCTATTGGTCTATTTGTGTGAAATAAAAGGCAAAGTTTAGGGGAGAAAGTAGATGTGTTCATGAGTCTGGTCGAGTTTGGGTTGAGCCTAGACATGGTATTAACATGCACTTTATGTTTGCCCAAGCTCAGTCCGACCCGAAATATGGGTCTAAAATTTTTTTCAAACTTGTAAATGACTAACCTAAGCCTATTTTAGGTCTATCCATCTTACTTTTTTTAAAAAATAATATGTTATTTTATTTTAATATTTAATAAATTTATATTTTTAATTATTAAAATTTATATATAGTCATATTATTATTTTTTGTAATGTTCACATTATAGTAGTTGTTAACCAATAAGGTGAACAAGGAAAGAAGATAAATGTAGGATAAATGAGAGAAGGATGAAAGTTAGGAAGAGATTTATGTTTTCCTAAGAGAGAGTTTGGAGATTTAGGATAAGAAAAAGTCCCACGTGAGCTATTTGTATGACCATTTTATAGTGGGGACAAACTTAGCTACGTGTTCTAAGATTGTTGATGTGGAAGTTTGATTTAATACCCTTAACAGTGACAATAATAATAACGTGATGTCTCAAGATAAGACATGTTAGAGTGACTAGCAATCAATTACTCTAAGTCTCCACATGGCCCTTACATAGTCTTAGCAGAGCTATCCCTGTTCAAAGTTTGTCGAGTTAGGGTTCGCGAACTAGCCTAGATTCTCAATGTGGTTGGTTTCATTAGGAGACACGTGTTCAGCTCTCTATAGATACATGGTCAGGTTCGCAAGGTATGTTACAAGGTCCGCGAAGCCCATTACATAAGGTATAACAGTAATATTATATACTACTATAGATTTAATTTTTGTGTTATAAATTATATAATATATAAAAATAACATATACATATATAACATTACAAACTTAAAGAAAACATGTCGGATTGGGTTGGACTCGTGCCATGAATATTCAAACCCGATCTCATCTATATTTTAAACGAATCTAATTATTTTTCCAAGCCATTCTTCAGGCCTAAGATTTTTACTTAGATCCTTTTAATTTTAGGTAGACATTCCGACTTGGATATGTAAACTTTCCATGAAGTAGCTGGGAAACGGATTTAAATTGAGACAAAGGTCGCATCAAACGCGGTGTTTATTACTTAAGCTGATAATCCTCTATGTTGTACCAAATGGAGATTACAAACATTCAAAGATACTTCAAATATATTTTTAAAAGATGAAATATATTGGACTGAATACATACTGCTACCCAACCTTAACATTTTGAATTCGAATGACATAGTTTACATGTGAAACCCAAAAGAAAGATCCTTTAACCATTCAAAGCGTTCAATGACGTGAAAACGCTTGCTTTACTTTTCTCTTTCTCTTTCATCTTTTTCATCTTCAATTCATGCGGCAGTTTCTTCTCTTCCATGGCAGAAACCAATATTGCGTTCTTTTTCTCACCCTTTTTGTTACGTTTGATGAAAACTACGTTGTTCAATGGAAAGATCCTTTAACCATTCAAAGCGTTCAATGACGTGAAAACGCTTGCTTTACTTTTCTCTCTCTCTTTCATCTTTTTCATCTTCAATTCATGCGGCAGTTTCTTCTCTTCCATGGCAGAAACCAATATTGCGTTCTTTTTCTCACCCTTTTTGTTACGTTTGATGAAAACTACGTTGTTCAATGGAACTGTTTCAACTACATTAGCTGAGCATTTACATCCACTAGACATCCCCATTATTCTCTTCTCTATGAAACCCTTGTTTAAATCTTGTTGCTTCTTTGAAACTTGGCCAACTTTCTTGTTTTTAACAACCTTACTGTTTCGGCTCACTGTATTTCTACGAACTTTCAAGTCTTGCAATTCAAGTACGGGTGCTCGAACCACACCTAACCTGAAAAACCCCCACATTGACCATGTCTGGTTTCGAATTCCGACATTGACTGGTCGAGTTTTCGACATGCTTACCTGCGGTTTGGGACTTGGATCTGTGCTGAGCTTGTTTCTGAAATTTATAGACTTGGAGGTGGAATTTGAAACTGCGATGGAATTAGTAGTATTATTACTGCTGCTAACACTTGTGAAGCCACTTAATGAACCATGGTCCATGGACTCTGACCACCGGCACCCACAGTCAGACCAAACCAAGTCCCACAGGGGCAATATCTGGCCTTTAAAGAAGACCTGATCAGCTGAACACATTTGTGGGTCTGTTAATGAGCCAAAGTTGAAATCTTCATCAGTTTTAAATGCTTGGGGTTCACCATTTTCTTCATTCCTTGGTTGAACTTGGTTCTCCAATGGCAGATCAGATAGTGACAGTGCGTCTTCTTCATCACTGCTAATTGCAGTGCTTTC
The DNA here is from genome assembly GCA_005393395.2 of Gossypium australe. Lineage (NCBI taxonomy): Eukaryota > Viridiplantae > Streptophyta > Magnoliopsida > Malvales > Malvaceae > Gossypium > Gossypium australe. Next base: position 22,911,333 of record CM016623.1, read on the forward strand.
CATGGCTTCCAAAGTTGAAACAAACTTATACTTGTTGTAATTCAAGCAAGAAATGGTGCAGAAAGTGGGATTTTATAGGCAAATTTTGAATTGCAGAGAATCATAGGGTGGGGATTGAAATAGGAAGATAAATAGAATATGAAGAAACAAGGGGAAAATGCAGAATTGCAGTGCATTAGCCTAGCTAGTATTCATGCTTTGATTCTCTGCAATATTCAAAGATGGGTACTGAGCATATGATTTCCAAATAATTGAATATATATATGTATATATATATATTTATACCTACATCAATTTATGCACTCACATTCATTTTCTTCAATATTATTGTCGACTGTGGAGGAAAGTGTGGGGGCGGTTAGATTTTATGCTCTTGTGGCGCTAAAAGCTTAAACACAAAACGTATGTTATGAAAAACCCAATGAGGTGTTGTTTGTGCTGGTAAAAATCGAGACACTGTAATTTGTGAACATTAAGTGCAGGTTACATAGTTGAGTTTAGTAAGTAAATTATTTCGTTCAGATTAGTTAATTATAATTTTTTTTAAAAGGGAATACCAAAATAGTGAAATCTGGGAAGGAAAAAGTAAACAATGAAATGGGAAGTTAAGTTAATTCACTGGGTCGTCGTGTGACAGCAGAAACAAGTTCTGGGATTCCATCTTATGAAAGGAATATATAACTGGGTATTTTAACCGTCGGTAATGGCGTATACATCGTTGAGTGGAAATTTAAGTTGAAGTTTTCCAAAAATAAAAGATTTTTTAACCCATATTCAAATATATAAATAAATACTTCTTAGTTTTAATATTTATAGATCGAATCATAGATGACTTGTTTTTAAGTCTTCAATTAAAAATAATTTCGACGATTTTTATTTCTTACCCTTCAATACACATTTTAATCATATAAATAGACTAATCAAGATTAAAGAAGGGTGGGTTTGGTTGGTGTTGTTTTTATTATGTAATTAATAAAAGAAAATTTGGGTGTTAAATTTTATAGGGTCGGTGGCCTTGGCATTGGTTAAAGGGGAGTTTTATGTGGTGCAAAACTGGAGCTTTAAATTTTTTGAATGATTATGGCGAAGGAGAGACCTTTCAATTTAATAGATTGAATGCGACACTTTATTCTTTTACTCTGCTCTAGAGGCCCATCTACCAGGAAAGAATTGACTTGTATTACATTGTGGTTTTTTCTTTACCGGATTTAGGGAAAAAAGATTCAAGATCATGGATCATTTAAATTTTCATTTACTTCGAAAATTCGAATGAACTGATGATAAGCATTCTTAACCTCTTACTATTGTCCAGGTACCTATGTTGTTGATTGAAAGATCCTAACTCAATGAAATATTTTATATATAAAAAGTGAGTATATACATATTAGCTACATACCAATGTTTGACACTCAAACTAGGCAGTCCTATACCATGCAGGTCCATCTCTGGTTTATGTTTTTCCTATGTATACAATTTGTAGAATAGCCATTAAATTTCTTAATCGTATAAACACTGTAGTTATCAACTATGGGTTATGATACTTGAATTTAAAGAAAATTGCATGAAAAAAACTGTATGGTCTATATTCTTAGATAAAAAGTTACTCCGGGCAAATGGCTAATAATGATGGTAAATCACCTTTCCTAAAACTGACGATGGCAGTCATTAGAATTATGTAGTTTTTATGTAACATTTAAACACATCTGTCCAAAAGTCTGGATTGATTTACAAAGGAACCTAGAGTGTACCCGGTTACTGAGTTCGCATCCTGCTGCTTTCTGCTGCCCTGACTTGAGAGAAGTAAGGATGGGCCTGCAACAGCAAAAACAAATATATCATGCCAATATATGGGGATTCATTATTATGTTACACAAACTCGGGTTTGAGTGTCAACATGCGTATGCATCTGGCACAGACATGATCAGATTTTATTTCTATGCATTTGGAGAATATTTGAAAATCATCTCTCTATCCAAATGTCAGACATGGGTATATGCTGGATGATAAATGCTTTAAGAAAAATGAAGTGTCCAGATGATATGACTACCCAAGATCCACTTCATATTTTTATTGATGACAATAACATGTTTCCAAGGAGCATGAAGAAAATGCTCATTAATAGGTTGCTCTGACTCTACATTTTTCTTGAAATACACATATCACAAACATACCAATACACCTGAATCCAATTAACTTAGGTTCATTTCATATTTTACAAGTCATATATTAAGATTTAATAATAGAAAAGAGCATAGAGAAATGGTAGTAGCATTCATAAAGTTTATTGTAGACCTACCATGGCTTCTCTTGCAGTTAGCCTGTCCTGATGGTCATACCGCAGCAACTTATCAAGAAAATCAATTGCCTGAAAGCCGAAGAGCTCAAAGAATGAATATTATTTATTAAGACATTTAGTGCACTGTAACTGAGCTCATAGTATTCAACTTCCTAGATGTTTGCCTCAAGAAGAAAAATGACCTCTGGAGAAACAAGATGCTGATTATCCGCATTAATGAATTTGGACCAAGGTTTACGGCTGTGCCTGAAAAATAATATAGCAAATGTGTAATGGAGTACAAGTTAACCATTCCACACTATTAACATGTCTACCCATCAGTGTGTCAGCACCACAAGGTGCTTTGTGATGGTTTAATGTTAACTAGTGCTTTTGTTTACAATTAAGTTCAAAAGCATGCACTATGCTGCTTCAGCTCTTTATTTAAAAAAAAAAGACCAATATCCAGCACACATTTGGACATGGAACAGGGATAGTGCCCCTCCAGGGAGTCTCCAAATATATATATGTATAGAGAGAGAGAGAAAGAGAGAGAGAGTTAAAAAAAACCTTTAAAACAATTAAACATACCATGTCAGGGACATACCCATATCCAACACTCACATCGGAGTCTGAGTAACATGGACCCTACATATTGGATATATGTTAATTCTTCACATACCTTCCAACAAGTGCATCAAGTTGAGGATCCAACTCTAAATGGTACTTGTTCAAATATGCATTCAACTCATCAGTCCCTAGTACCTGAAGGTGCATTAATAGCAGTCAAAAGTTGTGTAGCATTGACACAAAACTGGCAATACTTGTTAGGAAAAACCGGGAAAGAAAGTGAATAGAACTTCTTGTTTGACAGTACATGTAAAGTAAGCCCGTTCTACATATCCCCTCTGCAGCTATGACAATAAAGAAGGAATATATATTTAAACTGAAATCTGCAAGGATAAAATTGCATCTACAAAGAGTTGCAAATAAACAGCACTAGCAGCAGCAGCAGATGCTTGAAAAGGTTGTCCAGATGTAGATTGTAAAAGCGAGGAGAACAATATGAGATCAACAAGGGACAATACCACTATATAGGCTAATATGTTACAGGTAACAGTAAAGAGAAAACATCTATAATACCAACCAGAATGTTAATTTAACAAGACAAATGATAAATAAATCTTGGGCAACAATATTGAAACATCTGGCAATCTGCAATCTGAAGAAGTATATTACCTTGGCGATTTTAACTAGTTGATCATAGTTATCATGGCCATAGAAGAATGGTTCCTTCCGGAATATCTACACAATGAAACATCATAAGTCATAACTACTCTATTATGCACCCAAAGTTGGAAAGTTTTGAATGAAAGTTTAATGCATTTAAACTAGAATAATGGAATTCCTCACCATTCCTGCAAACATACAACCAAGGCTCCACATGTCCAAGGAATAATCGTAGTCCTGCAAATCTACCAAAAGCTCGGGCCCTTTAAAGTACCTGAGAAGTAAGGAATGCTCTTATATTTTTTAGACAAGTACTAATATCTAATGCCAGTCTGTTTCAAGGTCTCAAGGGAAAAAGCAATCTTGAAAATATAAAAAGGTATATTTGGGGGTTAAGCTGGTCATTCGATTCATGATATTTTCAAAGCATTACCGAGAAGCCACACGAACATTATACTCTTTGCCAGGATGGTAAAATTCAGCAAGTCCCCAATCTATCAAGCGAAGTTTGCGCAGCTCATGGTCTATCATGACATTGTGAGGCTTGACATCTCTATGCATTATTCCTTGTGAATGGCAGTAATCTAATGCCTACAAAGCAAAGAAAAAATTCCTATCATCCTATACTGCAAACATGCAATGAACCCTCTTAAAACTTTAAAAAGCCAGTCAGCTTTTGGAACCCAATCAAGTGTAGAATAGAACTACAAATAATAAGTTCAAAAAAAAAAAAAAAAAAAAATCACCAAACGAATACCATGATGGAGCAAAGTTCAATACATCAAAAGTTTGATTGAGGAACATGATATTACCTTGAGAAGTTCATATATATAGTAGCGAATGTCATAGTCAGTCAAAGTTGGATAGAGAACTTTGAAATCTGTACTGTTGACATACTCAAATATCAAGCTTGGTGTTTTTGAGTGCTGATCTCTTACAACATCAAGAAGTTTAACAATATTCGGGCCACCACATAGATTCTGAAGGATTTTAATCTCCCTCTTAATCTGCCAATAATAACAATAATAATAGAGATTATTTCTATAATCTATTGCCAATGATTCTCCGACACAGTTTTTCTTGAAATACCCACATCTAACATATATTCGGGCAAAGGTAACCCTCCAAGTACATAGAAAAACTTTTAAACAAATCTAACGTACTCATGTCAAATACACATCCCTGTCCAAAAGTTACACCCAAGTCCGAGTAACATAGTATAATTGCAATTATGCTTTAAAGGTTTTCTCATATAAATCTACTCCAAAATTAATCAAATCTGACAGAAAAAATAAGTACTAACCTTCTTTTTCTTGACAGGCTTGAGGATCTTTATTATACAACGCTCATTGTTGTTGACATTTATGCCCTCGAAAACCTCACTGTATTTTCCCCTTCCAACTTTTCGAACAACCTCATAATCATCTTGATCACTAAAACGGATCAAAGTAAAACGAGAACACGAAGAAAGAACAAAGAATTTACATCAATCACGAACTGAATCGAACAGTTAGCTTAAAACATTCGGATCATATGTCAAAAAGTTACAAAAATGATTGAGGTAACCGCAGTAAGATTTAAAGATCTCGTTAACCTAATTTCGCAATCGTGAATTGGCATTACTTGATGCAACCAAGCGTAACTTTCAATTAAATAAACCAATGATAAATCTGATCAAGGATCAAGGAAAGTATTGAGGAGTTAAATAAAAAAATTACCCCCATTGAACAGCGAGAGACTCGTAATCCCAGTACTCCTTGGGACGAAGAACGTTGACGTCAGTATAAACGCGAGATTTGGACATGATTCGCCGGCGACTGGGACAGGAGATCTCGTCGATCTTACTGTAATCGGCACCGGCGTGGGCGTGGGCGTGGGCGTGGGCGAGGGGAGGGCGGGAGGTGACGATGGCGCAAATTAGGAATAAGCAGAGTAAAAGTGGAGGGTTGGCGCATCGCGTTTCATTCATTCAAGCCAGCCCATTTATTTTCCTTCCTAGATGGTTATTGGCTAAAGCTTTGTAGGTTCGCCAGGCTTTGGTTTTAAGGGAGGACTACTCCAAACACCAAAATTGTTCCGAAAATTTTAAATTTTGGATAAAAATAATGTATCTCAAAAATTAGTTTAAATAAAAAATAATATTCGCTTAAAATATGTGTTAAATTCGAATTTTAATATTCAAAATTCGAGATAGTGGTCAATTCATTTCCAGTTTATGTTATTTATACAATTTATATATTATATAATTAAATATATTATTGTTGATACAAAATACAATAAAGAGAAAATTATAGTAATTTGAAGGAAATCGATTCACCTTAACAAGCAAAGAATTAGAAAAAGACAATAGGAGAGGAAGAAGGTTGTAGGAGCTAAGGAGGCTTGATTGTAGACAATAAGTGCTCAATGATTGTTAAAAGAGAGAAAATATACCTTTTTCTCATTGTTTGGAAGGGTATATACAAAAGAGGCCATCTTGTTGTCCGCTTATATGATATGGTAAGGTGGTTATCATAGTACACAATGACCTCTAAGCAGTATGAGATTGTTACGCTTAAGTGGGTCTTAATGATCTCTGAAGAGTATTCACACTTAGAAGAGTTTTTATATTAAAAAGCAAGTGGCTGAGTAGAATGAGTGTTATAACGGATGGGAGGTACAAATTACTCTGAGGTGTCTACATGGAGCTGTTTGAGTGTGTCACGTGTCTAATCCGAATGGTGATATGACAATTATATTATAAAGTAAATATTAAAAAATATGTTAAGTTGAAATTTTAAAATATATATATATATATAACGATAATAAGCCTATATATAATTATTACATATAAAAAAAAAGTAACTTAAACAAAAATTTAGTTAATCATATATAAATATAAACCTTATAATCGGGGCGGAGCTTAAACAACTATATCTTATAAAGCAGATGTGGAAATTTTTTAAGTTAAAAATTAAATTATATATACTCTAAATAAATGAAGTGATGCGGTCCCTAAGGGTAGGCTGAGGTGGATGTGCAGCTTTGTTTGTTGCAAGCTCTGGAAGTATTAAAAATCAAATTAGATAGTATAAACCTTTTAAATATTTGAATTTGTATGAATAAAAAAGTTGGAGTTTTATTTGAATTATATTTTTATTATTTTAAGAGGGTAACCATAAATTGAAATATAAAGTTTGAGTTTGAACGCACTAACTTGAGTTTCACACAAAAGAAAAAGTTTTTAAGTTTTAAATCCTTCCGGATTAAATTAATAAGAAGGAAACATTCCCAATTCAAAACAAACGTTAACCTCTTGGTGTTGAGAGCTGACACCACCAGTTTTTCTTGGTTCGGTCCCTGCATATAAGGTAGGCTTGTTCTTCTAGTGTACAATCGGAAACAACTATAACACTATGGTGCACTAACGTTATATGGTACGCATTTTGCAGGTTCATCCACCCTGGTTTGAACTTTGATGGCAATTTGGGAAACATGAGGGAAATAATGTATGAAATAATGGAACTTTGTTTCCAAATGGGCAGCACCCCCATGTGACATTGGCCCGCTTGGTCTCCTTTGCTAATATTCGGACCGCACCAGTTCATAGGGTTAATGTTAAAAACTCGCCTGGTCTTAATGGGAGGTAGAGTTACATCAGCCAAGTCGGTACCCTTGGCAACCAAATTATTTTAAGTAATGGGCAACAATCGCCAGGCCTCACCAACGTACCCTACGAGTGCATAGCATGTGGAGCTGTTTTGGTTTACCTTGTTAAGGATAGGTGTTGAGTCTTTTGCATGACTTGCATGTAACATCTCGCTTAACTCGTATCCATCACATCACCATATATTTAGAAGTAATTATGCCCCTTAAGTGGCAAAATATGGTGGTGGACTAGATGGCAAAACTTAGGGTGATGCAGGAGCATTCACCGAGCTTCCAACTACTTCGGTCCAAATTGAAGAAGATGAAGCTAGACATATTTTGGGTTTTGAAAGCCTAATCAAATGCAACATGAAGAGCCTAATTTGGAAGGAAGAATCTTAGTAGATTTTTTCTATGCATTCATTAAATAAATAGGATGCAAGAATTAGAAATTAATGCATGCAGGAATATATGTTCATTAAACACATGTATTTAGTTTATTTAAGATAAATCTCATAATTGTGCATGTATTTAGGATTAGATGCATGTATTTGATCATTACTGTAAGTATTAATGTATGCACTTAGCTTTTAAGTTTCCTATGTTGGGGAATGTCCCAAATAGCTTATATAAAGGTACACAATATAAATGAGAAGAGAGAGATGAGAATTTAATTCTAAACTCTTTCAGCAACTTTCCCTTGTTTATTTGTTCTTGGTGGATTCCAACGAAAATTAAACGCCCTTAAACATTTTCTCTTCATGTAAGGTAATTGAGAGTGGTGATATTTTGTATCTCTTAATCTCCAATCACATGTGTTAGTGTTGACCTCATCACTTTAGGTTTAGAAGGTTCTTAGAGTGTGGTGATTCTTCAAAATCTTCCCCAACCAAACTATGCTAATTGAGTCTATCATTGGATTCTTTAGTACCCAGATTTGATTCTCTGGACGTTGTCTTCTTCTTTCACTATATACATATATATTATAGTAATGGGGTTCTACATTGTAATTGCAACATGGTATTCCAATGTTACGATTGTTATTTAAGGTTTTGAAAATGAGATTAGGATCATGATTTAATTTAGACTCTCGTCACCCAGTTTGCTAAAAGAACCATTAGAAGAAACTAAAACTTCCACACCAACATACAAATCAAAAAAAATTGTTCGATAAGAAGCAGTCTAAAATATATAATCATATCCACATCGGGAGGTATTTTCTTGTCATAGACTCATATTCATGGTTAGAACTTGGAGAATCCAAGGAGGCTGATCTAATCCCTCCTTTCTCAATTGTTCTTCTAGATCGTTATTGCTTTTACCTCCATGTCGATACCCCATTGTCACATGACAGGATTCAGAGGAAGACGATGAGAAGCATGGTCCGAAATCCCATGTTCGAGGGAGAGTTGTCCCTTGTCGTTCCTTCATCGGCGGCCCTAACGTCAGCTCAATCTCGCTCTCATCGATGACTTCTGACGTTTCGTTATGATGGTGCACCGAATGTTCCAAGTCGAGTCGCCTTCTTGAAGTCTGATTCTTTAAGCTGAAGCTTCCATTAAGCCTGCTGTTTTCTAAACTTTTCATCAATGTCTTCTGGATTCGATATAGACGATGGAGCTCATACACCTGAAACATTGCTTCAAGCTTAACAGAGATAAACATAAACAATATAATGATATATAAATACATAAGAAATATATATATACCTGTTGTTTGAATGTTTCTTCATGTTTTAACATCGCCATCCTCACAAACTCCTTATCATACGGTCTAAGAAGTTTCTCCATTGGAATCACCACACTCTAAATTGGCAAGATTTAGTAAATCTTCCAAGAATCACCATCTGGAATTTAGTAAAATTGGCAAAAGAAATTCCTTTTTGGTGATGGAATGTTTTTATTCACAATGCAAAAAGGATTGAGGGCATTAATATTTCTAACTCTAATATATCAAATTATGATTACTGTTAGTTCCTATGATATGATCACTTAAAATACATCTTCATATGAATACATAATTTCTTTGTATGATACAAATTATCTTCTTTTTTCTTTTTCTTTCATTTTAGTTATTTTATTTATTCATATGTTTTTATTCAAGCTTTATTAATTTTATTTTGAATTTTTATTGTATTTTTTTTCTTTTTCAATTTTATTGAATTGATTATACTAGAGGGTGACTGTATACTCTTTACAATTCTATGATTTAAAGTGTAATTTAATAAGTTTATAATTTTTATTTTCTTTTGGCGTGCAAGTGATGTATCACCCAATAATCAACAAACAACAATTGTTTTTAGTTTTGGTGTAATTTTTCTAAAAAGTATTTATGACTAAGAAGTAATATCTTTTAAAAGTTTTGGTCTTAATTTTAGTTTCATTGTCCAAGATTTGCTTCTTAATTTTAGTTTCATTGTCCAAGATTTGCTAAGTTATAAGTTGATATCAATTATGAAACACTAATGTGCATGGTAGTTTCAATGAAATTCCTCCATAGGTTAAGCATTGCACTTCTATTGCTTCTTTTTTTTTTTTTTTTTTTTATCTTATGTTCATGAGTCATGAGCGAGGACCGTAGCCATGTTACTTAATTGGTTCTATTTTTTTTCACATGCAATAATAGTTGTTAGACTTATAAAAACAAGCTAAAAATATTTTCCTTTTAGTTTTAAATCAAAATTTAACAATATTTTCATGAATTTGAGTTGCATTTTATTATTTTCCTTTATTAATTTAAATAGGCTTAATTCACAATTTGGCTCGTAAAGTATACTTAGTTTTCCACTTTAATACCTAAACTTTTTTTTATTCCAATTTGATACTTCAAGTACACTCAAATTTTCAATTGGTACCTAACGTATGCCTCTGTTATATTTTTTTAGTTCATTTTTTGATAGATGTTAAAAAAAAATTATAACCAATCACTAAGTGTCATGTGCCATCTTTATGTAAAAAAATATTTCCTTTTATTAAATGTATATATACATTAAAAATATAAAATATAAATATAAATATATAAAAAAATTTCAAATATATAATCTAAAAAAAATATAAATTATAAAAAATTAAATTTACAGAAAAGGATAATTGAAAAGAAATTAATTGAAATTAATAATATTATTACAAAATATAAATTAATTGTAAAAATTATAAAAATAAAAAAAGGGTTTAAAAATATTTTTTTAAAATTCTAAAATATATAATTATAAAATTCAAAAAGTTTTTAAATTTCAATTTTTTTAATTAATTGAAATTTAAATATTTTTTAAATTTTTATAAAAAATTTCAATTCTTATATATTATTTTGAACTTTTAAAATTTATACTTATGTATTTTAGAATTTTATAAAAAAATTATATGTATATATGATTTTTTTACATTTTTAATCAATACAATATATATAATACTAAACAAATTAAAAAAAAGGACACATAGCATGTTCTAATAGCGTCATGTGGTTGGTCAACACTAGTCAACATCAAACAATTAGTCAACACCAGCCAATGATCGATCAAAGTCAAAAGTGTTTTTTAATATTTAAATATTTAATACTATAATTTTTAATTTTTAATTTAAATAAAACTAGTTGTCACATGACATTTTTTTCATTAGCCCAAACATGTGGCATTTTTTCATGGGCCAAAGTTGCTTAATAGTTTTTTTCTTTTTAATGTCCATTACAAAATTAACAAAAAAAAATAGAAGAAATTGATACTTTAGATACCAAATTGAGACAAAAAAGTTAAAGTATCAAAGTGAGAAAATCTCTATGCTTCAGGGACTAAATAATAAATTAAGCCATTTAAATACGACATTTTTATTTGGATAATATATATTGGAGTTTACCTTTAATTTAAAATTCTATTATTGCTATATTGCTATATTAGATATTACCATCAATCAGATTTATGCTCATTTTCTTTTCTTATACTTCAATTTAATTATTTATGTTTCCATTTTGTATTGAATTGTTTTAATTGTATTTTATTTTTTGGAAAGTTAATATTTGTGTCTCTCATTACATTTTTATATGTTACCAATAATCCAGTCAAGATCCAAACCCTAACAATAACAATCCCCTCCCCTAAAACTTGCCATGTACAAAGAATTTTTTTAAATATACACTTTAATTTAATTAATGTTGTTTTAATGTTGTTTCATTGCTTATTAATATAAACATTACATACCTTCTTTATCGATAAACTTTTACATCAATATAATATAAGCTCGATCCTACATCGCTAGTACATGAATAATTATCTATCTACAAGTATCCAAAGTGAAGCATTAAGAAGGGATGTAATTAATTATAGAGAAGTCCAATGCGTTGTATGACCAATTTATTGCCAAATTTCAATTAAAAGAGAGCAAAAGTAGTTACATCCTTCAATTCACTTTTTTTTCAAAATTATCTATCTTATGGATAATTATATAAAGATGTCTTTTATCGTACGCAAATTCAAAGTAAAATGGTGAGATAAATTTAATGATGAAAAATATTACTCTTAATATCTCATTGAGTTTTTCAATAAAAATATAAAACTATGTAAATTTGCACCTTCAAATAAAGACGTCTAAATTTTTAAAAATTGTTGTGCTCATTGAATTTCATTACCTTATGTTTGTATGATTAAGTTGTCGTGATAATGTCTAAAAGTTGTCATAAGTAGGTTAATAATGATTGAACAAATAAAAGATACAAATATTGGTTAGCAACTTAAATAGGTTTGTTTGGTGGAAATTGCCATGGTTATTTGAACTAAATAAATAGGTAAAAATTTGTTATTAATTATGGTAATTGAAATGTGTAATAAAATTTTGATGCACTTAATCAATAAGTGGGTAAGTCATGAATTGGTCAAGAATTGTATATGTATTCATTGAGATATTAATGTGATAATTAATAAACATTGGTAAATCACATATGAATTATAAAGTTGAATGGTTAGTATTTGGAAATGCTATGAATTTTTGGCTAAATGGTAAGTTGAGCTAATAATATGATATTAGGTAAGTCCGTAAATGGCATAGGTGTTGTTTTTTTGTGCATTATTATGCTTATGATGTAAAGTTTTAAAGAGGTGAGTAAAAGGTAAGCATGATATGGTTTAGTATATGTTTTAAGTAAATGTGATGACTGTGCTTATTATGAAATATGAACTTGTATGTCAATAAAGGAAATTATAAGAGTTAATGGTTAAAGAGATGAACTATGGTATTGAATTACATGTATGAAAAGAATAAGATGGTTTATGCAATGATTAAATGAGAAAGTGAATATGAACTTATAATGTGAATGGAAATGAGAAATGATATTAATGCCTTAGTAAACTTGGTAACAATTGAATTGGATACATCTAGCATGCCAATAGGAATTGTTAGCAGTACTCCCGTGGAGATAATTTGCTATGGGATAAATGTTATGCATTGTGTGCACTATCGGTGTGTTGGAGGGGCTATTTGATTCATTATATGTTAATGGTGTGTTGGTTGGAACACTTATGTGCTAATGGTGTATTGGTTAGATAATTCTTTGTACCTAGTTTCAGATTACGCCTATGTATACTAAAGGCTACAAATGAAATCTTAATAGGAATCGTAATGGAATTTGTAATTGAAAGTGTAAAGGAAACTATAAATGGAATCGTAATTAACTTTATAAATAACACTAATGTTATGTAAATCTTATATGCAAAATGAATTGTAACTTGAGTTAAGGAATGATGAAAATGTGATTAACTAAGATAACGTTATAGGGATAAATTAATTAATATGATTGTATTGAAGATAGTAAGTTTAAATGTTTGTAAAACAAGTGTATTGCTAAGATTTGTAAAAGGAATTTAACTACCACTATGTTATACAATAGTAGGAATTGGTAATGACTTAATAACTTGCATTATGACTTATTTTTCTTATTAGTAAAGCAACACTTGATATGAATCGAATTTGAAATGGTAAGAGGAAGAGAATAAATGGTAATAGATGGGCTAAAGTGTTGTATCATCTTGACTTGGAAATTAAAGTGATTAGTAAGGTAACTTTGAGAATGGTTTGATTGAATAGGTTTATGGCAAATAGAATGGCATGGTTGTGTTAATACTTTGTGCTTGAAATTGATATTGATTGAGAATAATTTAAGTATGGAAGGACACAAGCTTGGAGTGTTTGAGTTGAATTTTTAGTCTGTCTTGCATTTAGGTACCAATACCTAGCTCAGGGTTATTGATATCCTAGGAGTCAATATTCAAATAGCAAGTCTAGAGCAATGTTGTATTGATACCAAAACTTTTGGTATCTATACCACAAGGTATCAATATCAATAGCACAACCTATAATGTAATAATATTGAAGTTGATTAGTCAAATGATAGGTTTGAATGTTAGATATTAGTATTAAACGTAAAAACATGATTATCACATTAGTTGGCATTGACTAATAGTATGTTTAAAGAAAAAAAAGTTTGAAATTGGAATAAGATTATTGAATAATTGCTAAAAAGGTTGGTAGATGAACCTTAGAATTGATAAGAATGAATTATAATATTTTGAATTATCTATGTACTTGATAAAATACAAATTGGGTCACAAACTTATAATTGAGTTGTGAACAAATGATGTGATGAAATGTTGTGGAAAGTAAGATATAATGAAATAGAATGAAAGATTAGCAAGTGTGCATTGATATAAAAAATGGCAAAGGTATAAGAATATATGAGTAAGAATTGTAAAAGAATTGATATGACAAAAATGAATATAGGAATTTGAATTGAATTGAATCATGTGTGATATACTGTCACTACAACAAAACAGACTTTTAGCAGCGTTTTTAGTGGTGTTTTAAAGAAAAACGCCGTAAATATTATACATTAGCGGCGTTTAAAGGAAAATGCCGCCAAAAAATGAGCAATAGCAGCGTTTATTTACAAAACGCCGCTAAAAAAGATATATAGCGGCGTTTATTCGTAAAACGCCGCTAAAAGTCTGAGCATTAGCCGCGCTTTTGGAAAAACGACGCTAAAATTCGGAGCATTAGCGGCGCTTTTGGAAAAACACTGCTAAAAGTCGGAGCATTAGCGGCGCTTTTGGAAAAACGCCGCAAAAAGTCGGAGCATTAGCGGTGCTTTTGGGAAAACGCCGCTAAAAGTCGGAGCATTAGCGGCGCTTTTGGAAAAACGCCGTAAAAAGTTAGAGCATTAGCGGCGCTTTTGGGAAAACGCCGCAAATAATTTTAAAGTTTTTTTTTGGATATATATGACTGATTGTTTTTAAATTTATATATTAAATAATTTCTTATACAATCGTAAAAGAGATATATTAATTTTAAAATATTAAATTAATTATCATTATAGTTTAGGGTTTATGGTTTAGCATATATAGTTTAGGGTGTAAGGTTTAGGAGTTACTATTTTAATGTTTAGGGATTATGGTTTATGATTTGCGGTTTAATGTTTAAGGGGGATGTGTTAGGGTTTCATGGGTTAAAAGTTAGGGTTAATGGATTTAAAGGTAAATGGTTAAGGGTTTGTGGTTAATAGGTTAGGGGTTAGGGGTTAGGGTTTTATGGTTTATGATTTAGGATTTAGGGTTTGTGGGATAGATGATAAGGGTTTAGAATTTAGATTAATTAGTGTCTTTATTATTTTTCCCTTTCTCATGTTGATTCTTAGATGGTGAGAAATGAAATGGGTATCCCTAAAAAGCTTGATTTCTAATTTGGGGGCTCTAATAGTTTACTGTATCTGTAAGATCAAAAAAGAAAACGAAAATTTTATTTGTTAATTGTTTATTTAGATCCGGTCATTCTAGCAGCGATCTCATCCAAGATAAGCGGTTCAAAGAAGGCAAAATTGGAGACGAAATTTAAAATATTAACACAATTATTGATATAATTAACATCATTTTTATTTATATATTGCATACATAAAAATTTATATTTATTCAATATAAAAATATATTGATGTATTTATATTTAAAATAATGTGTATGATTAAATCAAAATTAGAGTTTCAACTATACATTTAAACCACAATTAGAATTTCACATCTAGAATTACACATTAAACCAAAATTCATATAATTCTGAGATGTATCTATATCAAAATTTAGGTGTATACATATAATTAAATGCCATTTATATAAAAATCTAAACAACTAATACAGACCATACTTAAAAGAATAACGTTGATGTAAAAAGAAAGAAAAAAGGAATTCATAAAAGAGTTAATAATGGTAATTAAATTTTTAAAATTTAATAATAAAAAATTAAAAACTTAAAAACTTAAAAACTTAAAATTTTATTTAATATTTTAATTAAAAAATTCAATACTCAAATATAATAAAAATAAATATTCAAAAAAAGTAATAATCTCAACACACAAATTTTAGAAGAAAAAACATAGAAAAATATAGGTTAAAAATAGAAAAAAATTAAAATTATGTAATAACGCTGCAAAAAATAGAACTATAGTGGCATTTATAATAAAAACGCCGCAAAAAATAGAACTATAGTGGCGTTTATAATAAAAACGCCGCAAAAAATAGAACTATACTGGCGTTTTTTAATAAAACGCCACAAAATTTCTAAGTTTACTTATCGTTTCCACGAAATTTTTTCCCCAAAACCTAAATTTCTTAAGTCCCCAAAATTTCCCTCCCAAAATCCCCAAACCAAAATCCCCAAATTTCTTCCATCTGTTCTAAAATTTACATATTTCAACTCTCCAGTTTATTTCTCTTTCCGTACTTCGGCATCTTCCCCTTTCCCTCCAACTTTAATCTACAACAACTTTAACGACGCCATGGTTCACGTCAGTTTCTACCGCAACTGTAAGTTAATCCATTCTGTATTCTAGTGTTTTGTTTTGCCTAATTTGTATTTTCATCTAAGTTTGTATTGTATTTTACTATGATGGTTTTTGTTCTTCTGATTTTAGCTATTTTTTGGGTTCCCACAAATGGGTAATTGGACATCTCTATGCGTCTCCTATAATACCTTTTATAATTTTTTTTAAATTTAATTTAGTTTAGGATCTTAGAAATTATATTTAATTTCAAATATTTATGTATTTGTAGTTTGAATTTTCCATTGTGATCTATTTGTTACCTGTTGATTTATTCAAATTTGAACATTATTTGGTAAACAAAGACAAGATTATTGTTGTTTAATTGCTTCAGGCTCATTGATGTTAGTGGAATCTCAGTTTTGTTGGTGAAATTTATGTGTGGTTGTAGATGGGAAGACCTTTAAGAAGCCAAGCTGTCCATATGAGAAAGAACGATTAGATGCTGAGTTGAGGCTTGTAGGAGAGTATGGGCTCCGATGTAAGAGGGAGTTGTGGAGGGTCCAGTATGCTTTGAGTCGTATCCGTATTGTATTACATTCTTAAGTGTTATCAT
Source organism: Gossypium australe (assembly GCA_005393395.2). Taxonomy (NCBI): domain Eukaryota; kingdom Viridiplantae; phylum Streptophyta; class Magnoliopsida; order Malvales; family Malvaceae; genus Gossypium; species Gossypium australe. Next base: position 22,927,864 of record CM016623.1, read on the forward strand.
CAAATCACTTTCTTTCTTGTCTCTTATGGAAAACTCCAGTTTAGAATTCTCTTCGGCATACAGAAGATGGCTTGAGCTGTAGGCTATTGGAATCCACAAAGGGTTTTTATCAAGCCATAACTATACTGATAATGGTTAAATTTGGAATCCACCGGCATTTGTAACAGAACCAGGTTGAAGGTAGTCAGTTACAGGAACCAGGGACTGGAACAACGCCTGAGAATCCTGCAGAAAATAATGTTTATAATGAAAATGCTAATGCATGTCTATCTTCTGAAGCAATTGGTAGCTCCGATCAATATGTTTAGCTTATATGATTACCGTATGTGTTCCTCTCTACCCTACTTGCTCCATATGTTTTCACCAGTTTTAAACTTTTGTACACCTTTGGTTTTTAATCAGTGTTTCTATTATGATTTTTGATCTGTGCTTGAATTGATGAACAGATGAACGAGTGCCATCTGAACTGAAGAAAGCCATCATGCATGCTCGAATAGAGAAGAAACTCACCCAATCTCAACTTGCTCAGGTCTCTCTCATTTATCTATGTGTATGCATGATGTGCACTCCCCGAGAGTGTTATGAGTCTCTATTGTTAAGTTCTTTCGTTAAATCTTTCTTGTCATCTTACAGATGATCAATGAAAAGCCCCAGATTATACAAGAGTACGAATCCGAAAAAGCTATTCCTAACCAACAGATTATAGGTAAACTCGAGAGGGCACTCGGTGCAAAGATGAAACTAAAATAATCAAAGTATTACTACTTTACTACTCTATTCCCGTTCTTTGGTCTTTGCACTAAAATAATCATAGTATTACTACTTTACTACTACATTCCCGTTCTTTGAACCAAATGGAAAAATGGCTCTCTCCTTTAGTGCATTTCCTTATAAAAATATTTCTCATTTGTATCTTATTCCATTCTTTGAACAAGACATGCTGTTAGTTGTCCTATTTAATCTTTGAGCTTTCAACCATGCAGTTTATCCTGTTTCCTACTGATGATATTATATTGCTTTTATTGTTTTACGAATCATAAACTGTTTCCTTCTGTCCTTTATTTCAAATGTATTAAAAGCTCTTCGATGCAAGCCTTTATCTGAATATCTTCTAGCTCACTCATCTGTTCTTAGTCATGTTGTTAGTGCTTAATGTGCAGAATTGCTTAAGTAGATAAACATACTAATATTTTGTCCATAAGTGTAGATACTGAGTTGCACACTCTATGCGAACTTGCACAGTTGCATATGAAAATTTTGACTGATGAGGAAAATTTTGTATTTTTAAGCATAATACTTTTGTCTAGTGTTCTAACATCTTCTTCCGCCCTCTAAACCTCTGTGAAGTTTTTGTTGGAATTTATTCGGCAAACAAATGATGATGATGGGTAAGTGCTTTTCATTTTTATCAGTCCTTCCATAATGATACATTAATAGTGACGTGTCTGCCTATTAGAATAATTAGAAGTTTTAGAGGTGACTGTTTAGCAGTTGCTGGAGAGCTTTATTGAAACATAGTATATTCTTCTAAATAGGCCCATGGAAGAGCAGCGGCAACGCTATGGACCCCCTTTGTATAGCCTTACCAGGATGGTGCTTTTTATCTGTCTCTTTCTTTCATTAGCATGGCGGAATTTGATGCTTTTAAACTGTGAGATATCCTTCTGCCGATGTATATTTAATTACTATTGTTGTTGTCGTTGTTGTTGTCTTACGGCAAGAACTATGTTTATAGCATCTAGCTGGTAGTAGTATACTTTTTTCTGGCTGATTTTCTACCATATCATTTCTTCAGAAATAGGCTTCAGATTTCAGTCTTGGAAGAAGCGGTTGATGTTTACACCACTGAGCTTCAGAGGTTCATAAACTTTATAAGGTATGTTTCTTTCTTGATTTATATGGGTTGTACATGACATTGTTCTTGTTGATGATGCTGTTTTTATATCAACAATAATGACAATGTTAATATTTTTTCGCCTTACAATAGTTTCTTTATGCGGTTTGAATAGTTTTGGTGTTAGACTTATGTTTGGGAGATAGGTCTAACAATTGGTGTTTTCTCAGTTAGCTTACTTGCCTTCTGGGTTTTTTTTTTAGCAGTTCCATCAACTCATTATTTCCTTTCATTTAACTATCTTTCTTGTGGCCATAAAAAATGACCATGCTTTTACTCATTTGAGTTCATTCTGCTGAAAGAGTCTTAAACCATAATATTAAACTGATTGCTTATCTGTTGAATGAACTTGCTTTACAAATTACAATCTTGTTACTTGCACAACTTTGCTTGGGTATGTCTGAAAAAATTCTTGGACTGCATACGTTATGTATATCTACCTTATCAAAACAAAAATTTATCAAATTTGGTCCTAAACTCCTACTTTGTGTCAATAGTAATTACACGAACTTACCACAAAAATGAAATGACTTCTTAAGCAATTTTAGGTATTCCATTGATGGTTTAACTATGAAAGCGGTCTCCATCACTACAAAAGTATAAGCTGTTTGCATTATTATTCAACTGTATTGAATTAGCTGCTTATTTATTTACATATGCATCTATCAGTGAGGTCTTTGCAAATTCACCATTCTTTATTTCAGCAGAGGATGCCAGTATGTTAGAAATGAGGTTAGCATCCACGTTTCTGCCTCAACTTGGTGGTGGTTTTTCCCGTTTAAATAGTTTTTTCTTTTGGTTTTCTATTTTTCAAGAAAAATGACGAATATAGGGAGATAACTGTTCCTGCTGGGAAAAGTTATGAGGTTTGTTCTTAAAGCAGTTTCATCTCTACATCTGATTACCTGACCTAATCTATCTATGCTTGGTTGCTAGTACCGTAAGTCTGTTTGTGTGTCATTTGTGTTGATATCACATCCTGCAAAAAGAGACTAAGTTAGATTGTCAACTAAACTCACTTTCCTTTTTAAGCTACTCAAATCTGTATGCATAAGGGTGCTTGTCTATTAGCAGGTCTGACTTCTTCAACACTTCGAAATATCCTTTTCCATACTCGTCGCTGTTAGTAATCACATCATGCACTTTTTCTTGAACAACGCAAGTTTTAAAAATGCTATGTTTCCTCCCATCTTATACTTGTTCTACAACTGCTTTTTGTTTCTTTGAATTCTTTAAATCGCTAATGAGTCTCCTTCAGTTGGATAAACATATCAATGTCCGTATTGTTTTCATAATCATCTTAAGCTAGTCTAATTCCTTTTTAATCCTTTCTACATTTACAAGATTACCCCTCTTTGTGGACTGTAGGAGGTATGTGCTCTATCACCAAGGCTAAAAAATGACATCAATGACCTTTTTCTAGCTTTACATGTACCAATCTAGAACTGTTTTGTACTCCATAAGTTAGATGTTGCCCTCCCCTATAACATCTGAGTGGTTTGATCATTATGAAGGCCTTGAAGTCTCTTGTCCTGCAAAATAATTTCTTACCTACGTATATCTTTACACCATTGCATGCCAATTGCATTTCAGCCATTAAAACAAGCTTCCTTGCATCTTCAAGTTTAAATAATCTTTATAGATTAAATCAAATCAACTAGTGTTTATTGTATTTTGACCATGGTTTGTAACTTTTACAAATCAAATTGCATGTGCAATAACTATAGACTTCATAACTGGTAAGTGTTAACGTTTCTATGACCACTATTCTTGGTGTTGGGGGTTATTGGGCCTGCCTTGAGATACTGGTGATAGTAGAAAATAATGATAACAGCATGTTCCCTGAGGTTGTGACATATTCGTTACAAATTCTCAGTTTAATGTCGTTTAGGATGAAAACAACAATATATTAGCAGAATTAGGACTGAAAAACGAGTAGAAGTTGGAATTCTAGAAAACTTAGGGTATAAAAAAACTCAAGTTTCTTTATATAATTAGCATAACACTTTTGCTTGCTTTCTTGGCAGTCATCATCTCTCGATGAGCTTGCCATAATAGAAATTAGTAATAGTATTTAAAATTAATAAAAAAATATTATTTTATAAAGAGATAAAATTAACAAAAATTTATCAAAACAAAAAATTATCAGATTATAGGTAAACCGGAAAAGCTATTCCTAACCAACAGTTTTAGTTTCATTTTTCCATTTTTCTATTGTTGAGAAGGATTATTTTACAGGTGAAAAGAGCATATAAGCGAAATGACAAGGTTAGGAATTGCCCTTTTTTTTCACTCATTCTACTGCTTTATTTATGATTTGCTAAAGGTTACCTCTCTTTTTGTTTGGTTGGATGCATTACTGACTATTTCTTTTGTCCGTCAGCCTCAATTATTAGCTGCTGTTAAATTTATAGCTCATCTTGTAAACCAGCAAGTCACTCATGAGATTATTGCTTTGGAACTTCTCACTATTACAAAAGGAACAACTTATAATTCTATTTGCCATTTATACATTTGTAGGGATATCCTGCTGTTCGTCCAGAACTAGACCTTGTTGAGGAAGATGACCAATTAACTCATATCTCTCCAAGATGAGATCGATCCAAAAATAACCATTGGTATGTTTCAAGATGCCTCCAGCTATATTTTTTTGTTAGTTATATTTTATTGATGAACTCTACATGTTTGGTTAATTCCTTCTGGCATGCATCATGAATGCATTTATTTGTCCTTCTTGTAGACATTTTTAAACTAGATCCTCAATACTTGGAGAATGAAAAGTGATATGAAGAGTTGAAGAAATCCATCCTTGGTGAGGAGTCTGAGGATGAAAAGGGTTCAGATGCAGGTTCAAGTGATGAGGAGGAGGATGAATGTGATGAGAAAGATGAAGAGCAGATGAAAATAAAAGATGAGACAGAGACATCTTGTAAATCTTCGTAGGACAATTTGCATATCAATTTAAGCATTTGCCATTACCAAGCTCCTGCATATCAATTTGCAAAATTGGGTGTGTTGAATTGAGATTGTAGCATTAGAAAACAAATTCATCCTGCATATATTTTGCTTCTTTTTTAAAAATTCTTGTTGAATATTGTTTGCTATCGATTTCTTTTTTTTTTAAATGTTATGGGCTGAAAAATGTTTAATTTTTATTATTTTTTCCTTAAATTTTTTTATAATATTTATAATATTTTAATTTTATTCTTTTTTATAATATTTTAATTTTTTTATTTTAATGACTTTTAGCGGCGTTTTTGTGAAAAGCACCGCTAAAAGTCGTGTTCTTTAGGGGCGTTTTTAGAAAAAGCGCCGCTAAGAACATGACCTTTAGCGGCGTTTTTTAAAAAAGCGCCGCTAAAGAACATGACCTTTAGCGGCTTTTTTTAAAAAGCGCCGCTAAAGAACATGACCTTTAGCGGCGTTTGTAGGAAAAGCGCCGCTAAAGGTCATGTTCTTTAGCGGCGTTTTTTTAAATAAACGCCGCAAAATTTAGCGGCGTTGTCTATAGTGGCATTTTTTGCAGCGTTTGTAAAAGCGCCGCTAATAGTTTTAGTGGCGTTTATAAGCGCCGCTAAAGGTAAAAAAAAAACGCCGCTAAAAATCTATTTTGCTGTAGTGTGTAACTAATGCCATATGGTGTAAGTTTAAATTTTATAAGTTGTTGTATTGTAATGAAAGTGATATGTAATTGATTAATTATGATAAGATGCTAATAATGTAATTATATGTTTGGGAAATGTCGGCCTATTGTTAGTTTGTTTATGTTTTGTTTAGTAGTCTTATATCCTTGTCAGAGGTATGCTTAGTGTATTGGATTGTTTTTCATACATTGGTTAGAGACAAGATTCAAGAAGATAGTAATCGATTACTACATCAAACCCGAGTCATATCACCATTGAAGTGTGATCCTGTTTTTTAGTCAGTTTGGTTATGTATATAGTAGTCACACTAGCTTGGTGTGAAGCATATTTGTATAAAGTGGCCTTAGTGAACCTTTTTCATATGTTTATAATAGTAGCTTATAAGCTAACTTGTGGTATTTTGGCTTATGGTTGAATTTTGTACTGTCAAATATACAACCAATAAAGTGTACGAGGTAACTATAGATGCCTCTCGACATTGAATGTGACATCACTTATATGGGATTGTCAACGGTCTGAATGAGGAATATTACATTAACTTACATAGAAAGAGCTAGGAGTGAATGATGAATTTGAGGATAGAATCTATAATAAAGACACAATGATGAAGAAAGAGGAGAAATTGTTTTTTTTTTTTTGGTGATTTTGGTAGCGAAATGAAAGCTCTTATGATTTGTTAAAAACTTAATTCCTTTCAAATTTAAAAAAATATTATAATTAAAATTGTGAGATTCTTGAGCAAGATTATGAAAAAGTTCACGGGTAAAGAAGAAAATAAAGGTGAGCAAATTTACAAGGTATGTGAAACAACTCTAAAGTGAACTACTTTTTCTTATTACTTTTTTATTGATCAGATCTTGCATTTTTTTTAACAAATTTTTTTATTTATTTTTATTCATTTGATTTAGTCTTATGTTTATAAGGGATTTGTCTTTCATCGAAATTTCTTTCATATAATGATAGTCACTAAATGTTTTTTTTTTCTTATCCCATAAAGCATTAAGGATATGAGAATAAATAATTCAATTTTCTTTTTTATTTGATTTATTTTACAGTGAACATCTTTTTTTTTTCTTTAATCGTTGGATTAATTTTTTGAAAGGTATTTTTTTCTTTTTGCATGAAAGAAATGTGTTTTTTCTTATGATTGATTAAGCTATCGAGTTATACATTAAGGACAGACAAAGAATTTAACAAGTTAGGGTTAGGTTTCTCGGCAAATGATAAATTTTGATATTTAATACTTAGGTACAATTGCATAGTTCATCATTTTGTATGGTTTGAGTAATGATATAAAAGGTGTGCCAAATATGTCATTTTGCACACTACCTTTTAGTTATTAAAAATAGTGTAAATTATATAAATGGGCATCCAACTATGTTCATGTTTCTGTTTTGGTCATCCTATTTTAAAAATTTTCAATTTAGGTACTAACGTTTAAATTCATTCCTATTCTGGTCACCCACAGTTAAATTGATAGCAAAAAGCCTTTTCTAACAGATAAAATAACACATTTAGTCCTCAATACTTACATATTGTATCAATTTTATCCTAATTCTAAATAATTCAATAATTTAACCCTTCACATTTACAAATTCTATCAATTTGATCCTTAAACTTCCTAATTTTCAACTTTTAAAATAGAGGCATTCCACATCTACAAATTTGTAAAACCCAAAAAAGGAGAGAAAAAAAAAACCTTCTCTCAACTAATGAGTTGATTTTCAAGCAAATTCCTGATACCAATGAGTTTATCTTGAAACTTTATGTCCTTTTCTTTTTTCATTAGCTTTCTTCTAAATATAATATTTAATAACCCTTTGATTGGTAAAATTTTGGCTAAAGGAATTGAAAAAACCTTAAAAAAAGTAAGATAGTTCTTTCAAGGTATATAGAAATAGTCCTCGAAGTTGGCCTATAAAATTGAAAATTGAATCTAGAGTTAAAAATGTGGTTTTGAAAAATCCAGTTGTTCAATCAGTGATTATATAAGAAAAAAATTATTAACATCTATTTTTTTCATAAGAAAAATAAGTGAAAGAATTAATTGAATTTTATTTTGTTACATTGATAATGATTTTTTTAATCTTATAAACTGATTAAAAATTATTATGTGTTCTATTTATTTCTAATTATTATTTTTTTAATTTTTAAATCCACAATAAGCAATATGTATCACTAATATATAATTTGTTGTCAAACCATTTGTCAGATTAATTAAAAACAAAAATTATGCTAGTCAGAGTGAATTTTTTTTACAAATATTAAATTATTTATATAATTTTATTATAAGTTATATTTTTTAATTTTCTATTTTCTATTATTTTTAATGGTGTTTAGTTAATTTCTAACACTAACTGCTTAAAAATATAAAAAAAAAGGGTTATGCATTGAACTGGATAATATCAACCATAAAAAAAAAAAACAATGAATAGATGTGGAATGCCTCTATTTTAAAAGTTAAAAGCTTTGGTTATGAAGTTTGAGTATTATATTGATAGAATTTGTAAATGTGAAGGGTTAAATTTACTAAATTATTTAAAATTAGGATCAAATTGATAGAATAAGAAAGTATTGAGAACTAAATGTGTTATTATACCAATTAAAATTCGTTATCAAATTAATGGCAAGTCATGACCAAAACAAGAACGAGTTCAAACGTTAATGGCTGAATTGAAATTTTTTAGAATTAAGTGATGATTTATATAATTTACCCTAAAAATTATTACAAACTGCAATATTTGATCTAATTTTGAGTTTTGTAGCAGTAGTATTTGGTTAGGATGATACTTGTGTAATACAATTTTGGTTTGCTCTTGTATCACAAAAGGTTATTATTTCTTATTGGAATGAATTGTTTATATTTTAATTAAATATCCTTATATAAAGATTTCAATAAAAAGACATCATATATTTTCTTAAAAGTAAAAAGTTTTTAATTATGGGCTTCTTCATTTCTTGTTATTAGTAAAATTCAATTTTCATTATTTTGATTTTGTTGATTTAAATTTACCAAATATTCCTTCAATTTTTATTTATTTAATACCCAACTGCAGTTTAGAAAGTCATTTGTTTTGTACATATGAGACTATTACGAGTTTACAAATTAAGTGAGGTGATGTCAAACCTACTAACATAATTTCAACTTTTGAATTACTGAGTAATACGAGAACTCATTACTTAACTACTACTATAGGATCATTATCGTACAGTGTGAACACAATTTCTTGAATCAATGAATCTATTAGAGAGAGAGATATATATTTTCATAGCGCATACACTATCAATGAGTCATCTTTTTATTTTCTTTCACATAAATTCACCTGTTTCAGATTCACAATTTCAAATTGAAATGCAGGTATCAAGATATCACCATCTAACAACTTCGAAATACTCCAGCTTTACCAGATACCAAGACGTCTTTGACCAAAAAAATAAAATTCAGAAGAACAGTGGGTCTGCTAACCATAGCTTGGTTTGAGAGAAAAAGCTCAAAAGATAGAAGAATTTTAAGATTGTATCTCACAAAACCGATGCCAACACTGGTCAATAAATGTGATTTTGCTATATATATTCTGTACTAATGGGTATATTGACAAAAATATCTCATATTTTACACTCACCAATATGTCATGTCATATTTTACAAGGCCTCACACTACCCAGCCTGGCCCCTCCACGTATTGTTTCTCAATCCTCAAATATTATTTATATCTTATAATAATGTTTAAAAATCTTTTTTTTTAATAGATCTATACAACATGAAAGATTAATAGTTGGATTTATCTCAATCAGTATCTTCTGAAAATCAAAAAACTATTTTAAAATTAGTATTATAAGAGTTGTTTTAATTCTATAATTTAAGAATTTGGCATATATTATTATATTATATTTAGAAAAATAAAAATTAATTAAAATGAATATATTTCAGATTTTTAATTATATTTTTAGATTTAAAAAAATTCTACCATATTAATCTTTATTTTGATATATTTATATAATTATTTACTAAATATGTGACATTTATCTGTGAATGAAATAAATTATATAATACAGAGCAAAAATTAAACTCGCATCCAAAATATCTTAATTTTTTAATTTAATCATTTTTATTTTTAATATTTTGTCTATGATATTTTTAAATTATAAATTGGAGTAAGATATAAATATTTTTATAATAAAATATTATTTTTAATATGTTGATTTAAGTTGTTGTCTAATTAATTTAAATCATATTTTTAATTTTTTTTATGTACTATCTGGTAAGTTTAAATAAAGGAATCATCATTCAACAAGAAAAAGGGATCATTGGATAAGAGTTATCGGATTCTTTTTCAGCACAACACTGAAGAAGACCCAACACAATGATTATAGGCCGTTAATTGCCCATGTCAAAGACGGTTGTTGAAAAATCAATCAAACATCAAACGGTCCAGATAAGTGGACCCCTTAATTTTCTCCTTTAAAAGGATTAAAATATGAAAGACACATTATTTAAGGGAAATTATTCCACTTTACAAAGATGTTTAGGTTCACTAAAATAAAAATTTTAAATGTATAAATTATTATAATACTTATTACAATTTTAATTCGCTTCTAGATTCTAAAATATTTTACAAATAATATATCGAATAACTACCCATTATATAATATATTTTGTATAAAATAAATTGATATTTTTATAACATTTGTAGGATTTTTTTTTTAAAAAAAAAACGAACTGGTCACCATTAAACAAAATTAAGATATTATCTGATACAATTTGTAGGATTAAACATTGTGAAAGCTCAATATATATTGATTATCTTTTATCATTATTGTCATCGAAATACGACAAATTGGAAGTAACGTTTGGTGAATTCTTATGTTATGATTTCAATGGAATATGATTATTGGGAATATAATTGCCAGGAAAGTAATTTTACAATATTTGGCATAAATTGAAAGGTATTGATTAAAGTCCCAGAAAAGTTACATTATGACATTTAATTTATTAAGTACTTTATTAGAAATATAATGATAATTTATGAATTTACCTTTATTAAATAAAAGATAATATTTATATATTTATAATTTATAATAAACTTTGTTCTTAAAAATATTTGGATTAATTATTTAATAGTAAATTCTATTTGATATTTTATTTTTTAAATTTATAATGTTAATTGAAAGCAAAATTGTTTCAAATTTGTCCTACATATATTTTCTAAATATAATGATGCAAATATAAAGTCATGTATATATACAAATTATTTTAGAATAAATTAAAAATATTATGTATATATAATACTTGCGAATAATCCGTTAAAGTAATAGAGAAAATTAAATAGTATGACAAAGGAAAAATGTAATAGCTTCTTCTTTTTTTTATGTTTATTAATAAACTAATACCATGAACCAATATAAAATAGGGTTAATTTTGTTTTAAATATTTTTTTAACTTTTCAATCTACATGAGAAAGTAACCTTCTCACATTTTATCATGGGAATGACATTGTTATGTTCATAGAAAAGTAACTCCCAAGAGAAACTTAGATTCCAAAAAAAAAAAAAAAAAGTAAATAAAATTTGAGATGCCAAACAATGGAATTACTTTTGAACTGATTAAATTTCTAGTAAAGTGACTACTTTCTATTATACCAAACGCTACCTTAGAGTAAACATGCTTGAAGGTCGAATTATTCGTTCAAGTTTAACGGTTCTTTCAAAAATTTAGGAGTATTTGGATCAAAACATTATGTTCAAAAAATTAGGTTCATTTAAAATATTTATTGGGTTCAAGCTCAAGCATTCAATCTTCAAAGTCTGAGCTTAACTTGGCTCAACCTTTTTCAAAGCCTGTAATTATTATATTATGTTATTTTTATATATGATGTAATTTATAGCACAAATTAAATTTATAGTAATATATAATAGTATCTGCAAACATTGAAAAATGTTAGTTCCTGTGTATAAAATTTCAATAAATGAAAATTATAAAATTATAAAAAATATAAAATTTTCAAAAACTTTAAGAAATAATATAGGCATATCTAAAAAGGGCTTGAGTTAGTTATTTGCAAATATGAGTAGATTTGGACAAAATTTCAGACTCATATTTCGGGTAAGCTATGCTTGAGACAAGCATAAAGTGTGAAATCATGCTTAATCTTAGGTCGAGCAGCTCACGCTCGATCGACCTGATCAACTTTGGGCCAGACTTGAGTTCATATTTTTCAACCTCGTGTCAACCCGACTTGATTTATTTTGTTATTTATAGATAAAAAATATAAAATCATTTTATATTAATATTTATATATTTTTATAATTAAATTTAAATAAAATATTTTTTTTATTTTTAAAAAGTAAAATAACCTTTTTGGGTGCACTTGGGTGAGCCAGGCTTCAAATACTTTTGGAATTAAGTCTCAGCCTGGCTTGGCCTATCAACATTTCTATTTAAGACCATACAAATGAAGATTAATGAATTTGGTTCTTAGTATATTGTTTGGTTTTTGAAAAAAATATTTTTTTATTACATTTATTTTCATTTTAAAAAATTGAAAATTATGTTTGGTAAATGGAAATATATTTTTTTTCAATAATGAAAATATAAAATCAAAACTATACTTATTTTCTCTTAATAGAATAATGAGAAATAAAATAAAATAATCCTACATTTATATGGACTTGAACTAATGTTAGAAATTTGATATTTAAAAATCGTTAAAAAAGAATATTTTTGTGTTTATATGAATTTGAATTAGGGTTAATGCATCAATAAATTTAAAGTTAATGTTGGAAAATTATATTATGAAAAACAGTTTTGTTGCACAACCGAATTGTTAAATTTTTCACAAAATCGAACATTGATTGTGATATCTATAGCAATAAATTCACCAAATTTAATATCTATGTTTTTTAGCTAAGGAGAAATATCAAATTTTGGATTTAGCATCTAAATCATTCTAGTTTTCAATAGAATGATCTTCTTTGTTATTCTGAAATCCTTGGATGCTTAGATGGCGGACTCTATTTAAAAAATCAGACACAACCGAGACTGTTTAGTGGGGAAAGCCGACTTTCTATAGGGAATCCAAAATTGAAAATTTCAATCTCACAAGTTTGAATTATAATTGCCAAGGACAGTGCAATTATAATCTCACAAATTTGTCCTATAAATACTTACAAAATGTAGATTTTTTTTATTTTAAGGAAATAAACCAAACAAATTGTTCACTAAAATCGATAGAATATCGTCATATGCACGTGTGTATTATCGAAACCATTTTTTGAAAGGTCGACTTTGATTTTGAAAACAAAAACGAACATGGGAGTCGTCACCAATCCTTTTTGATGAGGTGGAATCAGATCACCTCGAAAAATGGTTGTTTTTAATAAACGGTTTAATTTATTAAAACAACGATTTTGGTCCACGAAATTCAGAAAGATGAGTTTGGGAGTCGGTTACGCACGAGAAAGGATTAGCACCCTCGAAACGTCCAAAATTGGTACTTAGTTGATTACTTCGTGTTTTTTAGTGCCGAGAATTGGAAATCTTGAAGAGATTTAAAATACGATCCTTTGTTAAAATATTGAATTTTTTTTGAAAAAGGGACATATTTCACGTTAATCGAGAAAGAGAATTACGTCCTGTAAGTTAGGACACAATGTCTTAAATTCTCGATACGAGAATAAACGCCAAAAAATTTGCTTATTTTGAAAGATATTCGATTATCTCGGTTTTAGAAAGAAATCATATTCCGTAAGTTAGAACACAATTTTTCTTAATTCCCAAGATTATTTAAAATTTAGGGTTTTTTAAAAAATGTTCGTTTGTTCGGATTTATTGAGAAAATCGAAACCCCGTAAGTTAGGATACAACCTTTCGAATCTCAAAATACAAAGTATCACTTATTTTAAAATCATAATTTATGTATCGAGTAAAATTAATGTAACATAAATTTGTTGTGAAAATGTTAAAATAAATCACAGTGCTAATATGCATAATAAAATAAATGCAATAATGATAATAAAAGGACGAGAATAAATAAATAAATGAAACAAATAAACTGATTACAAATAAAAGAAAAATAATAAATAAAAAAATAATAGTAAACAAATACATAAATAAATGGCATGTAAAACGGCTAAAAAATAATAATATTAATAATAACAAAAATAATAAAGTTTGAAATTATAAAAAGGATATAAATAAATAAGTGAAAATAAGAATAATATTAGTAATAATAAAATAGTAAATAATCTAAAGTTTGAAATTATAAAAGGATATAAGTAAATAAATAATAGAATGATAAAATAGGTGTATTTAAAAGATAATAATAGGTAAATAATATAAAAGGAAATATAATAATAGTAATAATATTAAATTAATTAGTTTAATAGTAATAATAATAGTAATAGTAAAAAAAAGGGGACCAAATTGAACATTTAGACAGAGTTTTGGGGTAAAATCGGGAATAAAAGAAAAGGGGAGAGCTAAACTAAACGCGAGAATAACAATGAGGGACTAAAAGGGAAATTCTCCCTTTTTCTCCAAAACGGCAATCGTTTAGATGCGGGCTAAAATGTAATCGAAATAAAACATAGGGTAAAAATTAAAAACTTAATTCCAAAACACTTAAAAAGCGGAAGGACTCGCAGCACAAATAGCCCTAAAAGCAAAAACACGCGTGTAACATCCTAGATTAGGGGTTATGCGGTTAGTGCCTAATCCATGTAAGAGAAGGCTTAGTATGTAGTTGGGAGTGTTTTAAGGGTTTTGAGAATCCAACGATGTAGGGGGAAGTTTTGGAAAAATATTAGAATTTTAAGTCTAAAGGAGAAGCTAGATGAAGGAGGCCTTAAGGAAAATTTTAGGCGCTTTTGGACATGAAAGATGCCTTGGTAAAGTGGCGGTGATGCTCCATTTAAGGGCTTGGAAATTACGCCTTGGCAAGGGCCTTGGTTCGAGTCTTGATGGCAGCAAAGTGTGCTTTTATTTTTATTTTGGCGTCAAGTGAGGGGGGTTATTTAATTTATTTTGAATAAGTGGGGATTTATTTTATTTATTTTAAGTGGGTAAATAATTGGGGATTTTGTTTTATTTGTTTTAAATATTGAGATAGTGGATGAATGGGGGTTATTTAATTTATTTTGAATAAGTGGGGATTTATTTTATTTATTTTAAGTGGGTAGATAATTGGGGATTTTATTTTATTTGTTTTAAATATTGAGATAGGGGATGAATGGGGGTTATTTAATTTATTTTGAATAAGTGGGGATTTGTTTTATTTATTTTAAGTGGGTAGATAATTGGGGATACTGTTTTATTTGTTTTAAATATTGAGATAGTGGATGAATGGAGGTTATTTAATTTATTTTGAATAATTGGGGATTTATTTTATTTATTTTAAGTGGGTAGATAATTGGGATTTTGTTTTATTTGTTTTAAATATTGAGATAGTGGATGAATGAGGGTTATTTAATTTATTTTGAATAAGTGGGGATTTATTTTATTTATTTTAAGTGGTAGATAATTTGGGATTTTGTTTGATTTGTTTTAAATATTGAGATAGTGGATGAATGGGGGTTATTTAATTTATTTTGAATAAGTGGGGATTTATTTTATTTAGTATAGATAGAAGATAATGGTGACTTTAGTTTTTTAATTTTAAATGGGGATAATGGATAATGTGATAGATTGTTTTTTTAAATATTGGGTTTATTTAATTTATTTTGAATGAGAGGTATGGAGAGAATATAGGAAAGAAATAAGGGAATATGAAAGGAGGGTGAACTAGTGGCCGAATTTGAGTAGTATATATAAGGGGGATCATCCTTTGGAAATTCTTTTCTTCACTTATTTCTCCTTTTGCCGAATTCTCCTAGGCCTCTTCCATTCCTTTATTCTTCTTTTCTTCAACACCATCTTAATCTTGGTTTCCAAAGTCGATTCTCTAAGGAAAGGGGCTGTCGACTACACTCTTTACTCCTCTTGATAGCCGAATATGCAGCTACCCTTTTTAAAAGCTTAGCCGAACCTTGTGAAGAGCATTAAAGACGAAATTTTGATCACTTTGAACCTATTTGCTTCTTGGCCGAATCTACTTCTTTGTCTCAAGCTTCTTCCTTTTTATTGTTAGCCGAATCTTCAAGTGGTATTATTCTCCTACACCTGTCGCTAGTTTGAGAAGCCGAAAGTGTCTTAGGTGGTAAGTATTTCTCCTTTAGAAGTCGGTTTTGGATTCTTTTCTTAAAAGGTGCCGAATCAAGGGATGACCTTGGTTTCTAAGGGATGGCCGAATGTTCTTATTGCCATAATAAGTATTTCTTTTATGTAGCAACGTGAAGGAGCCTTAAGGGAGTCTCTTGGATTCGATTCAGCAAGGTAAGCCTATATGTACTATTCGGCCATAAGCTTTATTGGTTATTAAGTTAGCCGATTCTAACATTTGCTAGATGGGGAATTCTACAACTTCAGGAACAAGCCGAGATGGCCCATGCAGAAGACATTTCATCTATTTTATTCAGTTTATTATTAAGTACTTTTGTTTAAATCATTTATTGTAATAAGGCCCATTTAAAGTATTTGGGAATTTTATTTATGTTAAGGTGGATTGACATTTACATTATTATTTGGGAATGTTTTTATGTTTTAATTTTAACACCTCATACCATAAGAATTTTATATTAAAGTTTTTAATTCGGAATATTTTATAACAACTTAATTTTAATGGGCTTTTAAATACACAATGTTTTTCTAAAGACAATAAATTTATATGTTTTTCCTTCAAGTCAAAAATATTTTTCAAACGTTTTCCGCAGTGGCATTTCAAATTCGGTCGTAGTGAATGGGCCGGGTTTGGGGTGTTACAATTTGGTATCAGAGCCAGGTTCAAAACTCGGCTTTGAGGTTTTGGGCCCGAAAACAGTTTTCAAAAAATGGGCTTTTCAAAATATGGACTTTTATTTCAGGTTATTCTGGCATGGCACCTGTATCTCTGACCCGAAGTCCACCAGGTAAGTACCTTTGACTGCTGAAGTGATTTGTATGTGAATTATATAGGCATTATGGGAACGTAGATTAGTGAACTAGGATCTATTGAACCCTAGGACTAATCTACTCAAACACAAGTGCATAAGACTTAAGGACCATTAAACAAACCTGTGATTAAGCCGCCGAGTTAAGGTGTGGCAACTGTTGTGCGCATGTCTAGGAGTGGATTCAGTAAGAGCTTGGTATTTAAGCAGTCCTAGCGACTCACCTCCTCTTTACTCGAATCCTACCTGGTGCGTAGTAACGATTCACCCTAACCAAGAGGACTTATTCACGGGCTAAACCAAATAAGTAAAACCCGAAAGGGACTAGCCATGTTTTCAAAAAAAAAAAAAACCTAGTTTTAAAATCCTTAAATTAACCTTTTAATTGTAGTAAAGGATTATTGTAAAAATTTTTCCAAAATATCTCTGATTTGAAAAAATTACAAAAATGCCCCTGGTTGAAAAATTATGAAAATGCCCTTGGTTCATAAAATTACCATATTACCCTCGACTTTTATGAAAATATTCTTACTTTACAAAATACCAAAACCCTGTTTTGCGAAATGTTAAGATACCCTGATTTGGGAGATTTACTAAAATGCCCCTGGCTTGGAAATTTTTTTTTTACCATACTACCCTCGATTTCAATAAAATTTTCTTACTTTGCAAAAGTGTCTAAAAACTTTATTTTGCGAAAATTTAAAATACCCTAATCGGGAAAATTTACGAAATTACCCCTGGTTTACGAAATTACCAAAATAACCCCGATTTCTGAAATTTCTGCAATACCTTGATTTGGAAAATCTTTCTTTCAAAATACCCAAGAGTTTGAAAAATTTCGAAATGACTTTTGTGATTTTCAAATTGACCCCGATTTATTACTAAAATACCCCTGTAGGACAAATGACAAATTTACCCTTGGGTGGGGAAATGGATGGAATGCTTAAGAAAGTGTCGCGGATGAATGAATGTGTCTTTATTGATATGTGAATGTGATTCTCTGAATTAGAATAGTGAACTTGAACTGAAACTTTGATTGATCGAAAGAATTACCTCTAAACACTTCTTATCATAAAACTGTTCGCGGGGTAATAAGTGGAACAAAAGTACTAATGCATAAAACTTCTTAATCATATTAAATCGCGACGTTAGAAAATGAGTTCTAGGGGGCGTGGTCGTCGTGGACGCGGTAGAAGAATGGCTGTATCAGAACCCGCTAGATTGGGTCAAGGGTCTGAGAATGAGGTACCACCACCAGCTTTTGGTGTTAAGCAGCAAGATCAGACGGGGGATGATGCTGTATCGCAGGCAGTGCTACGAGTTTTAGAGATGGTGGCTGGAGCAGGTGGAAATATGAGAGCTAAGAAGTCCGTACCCGAGCGACTCCGAGCTAATGGAGCTGAAGTGTTCCGTGGAGTATTGGTGTGGCACCCGGTACGGCTGAGTATTGGTTGGAAGCGACGGAACGGATCATGGATGAGTTGGATCTGACCCCTGAGAAGAAAGTGAAAGGAATGGTGGCGCTGCTACGTGATGAAGCGTATCAATGGTGGCTCACAGTTCGGGATGGTGCCACAGCTGAGGATTTGACTTGGGAATATGTCAAGGCGGCTTATCAAAAGAAGTATATTGGTACCCATTATTGATGCGCAAAGGAAGGCGTTTTTTGGGGTTGGTTCAAGGGAACAAGTCCGTGGCGGATACGAGGCCGAATTCCTAAGGTTAAGTCGATATGTTCGAGGAGTGGTGGCTACGGAGCATGAGCGATGTGTCAGGTTTGAGGAAGGACTAAGGGATGACTTGAGATTGATGATAGCTCCACATCAGGAGCGAGAGTTTGTCGTGTTGGTAGAAAAGGCTAAGGTAGCTGAAGGGATTAAGGACTCTGTGAGACAGAACAGAGATAGGGATAGGAACAGGGATGGAGAATTTGGATCGTCAGAATCATCTGAGAGTCTTCAGAAAAGACCGAGGGTTGAGAATTCTGCTCGTGTTTCTAAGCCAGCTACTGGAAATCCGGACCGTCCGTCCGTGTGCTCAGTGTGGAAGGTATCATGTTGGCGAGTGCTGGAAACTGGAATCGGGAATGTTTTAGATGTAAGTCTAAGTCTCACTTGATTAAAGACTGTCCTCAGGATCCGAATAGGGCTCGGACAGCAGGCCAAGGTTATGTGTAGCCAGGCAGAGGTGGTCAGCAGGCGACAAGGGGTCGTGGTCTGAACCATGGAGAAAATGGTTCCGGCCGAGGTCGTGGAGCACCAAGTGGAGGTGCTGAAGGTTCTGATGCAAGGCAGCCAAGGTTGGTTTATCAGTTGGCCATCGCGAGGAGGATGTGCCAGATATGACAACGGGTACGATCCTTGGTTCTCGAATGCCCTTATTGCTTTGATTGTTATAGAGCTAGTTCGTTCTTATGTTGCTAGTGAAGTGTATGGAACCTTGAATGCGAATCTTGAGATGGTATCTAGGGAAAGGTGTTAGTTTTATTAAAATCAGAGTGCACAGCATAAGCGAGTGTGGCGAGAAGAAGTTTATTTAGCCAAGTAATTTCGAGGACGAAATATTTTTAAGGGGGGTAGAACTGTAACATCCTAGATTAGGGGTTATGCGGTTAGTGCCTAATCCATGTAAGAGAAGGCTTAGTATGTAGTTGGGAGTGTTTTAAGGGTTTTGAGAATCCAACGATGTAGGGGGAAGTTTTGGAAAAATATTAGAATTTTAAGTCTAAGGAGAAGCTAGGTGAAGGAAGCCTTAAGGAAAATTTTAGGCGCTTTTGGACATGAAAGAGGCCTTGGTAAAGTGGCGGTGATGCGCCATTTAAGGGCCTGGAAATGACGCCTTGGCAAGGCCTTGGTTCGAGTCTTGATGGCAGCAAAGTGTGCTTTTATTTTCATTTTGGCGTCAAGTGAGGGGGGTTATTTAATTTATTTTGAATAAGTGGGGATTTTTTTATTTATTTTAGTGGGTAAATAATTGGGGATTTTGTTTTATTTGTTTTAAATATTGAGATAGTGGATGAATGGGGGTTATTTAATTTTTTTGAATAAGTGGGGATTTATTTTATTTATTTTAAGTGGGTAGATAATTGGAGATTTTGTTTGATTTGTTTTAAATATTGAGATAGTGGATGAATGGGGGTTATTTAATTTATTTTGAATAAGTGGGGATTTGTTTTATTATTTTAAGTGGGTAGATAATTGGGGATTTTGTTTTATTGTTTTAAATATTGAGATAGTGGATGAATGGGGGTTATTTAATTTATTTGAATAAGTGTGGGATTTATTTTATTTATTTTAAGTGGGTAGATAATTGGGGATTTTGTTTTATTTGTTTTAAATATTGAGATAGTGGATGAATGGGGGTTATTTAATTTATTTTGATAAGTGGGGATTTATTTTATTTATTTTAAGTGGGTAGATTGGGGATTTTGTTTATTTGTTTTAAATATTGAGATAGTGGATGAATGGGGGTTATTTTTTTTTTGAATAAGTGGGGATTTATTTTATTTAGTATAGATAGAAATGGTGCTTTAGTTTATTTAATTTTAAATGGGATAATGGATAATGTGCTAGATTATTTTTTTTAAAAGTTGGGTTTTTAATTTATTTTGAATGAGAGGTGGAGAATGGAATAAGGGGATATGAGGGTGAACTAGTGGCCGAATTTGAGTAGTATATATAAGGGGGATCATCCTTTGGAAATTCTTTTCTTCACTTATTTCTCCTTTTGCCGAATTCTCCTAGGCCTCTTCCATTCCTTTATTCTTCTTTTCTTCAACACCATCTTAATCTTGGTTTCCAAAGCGATTCTCTAAGGAAGGGGCTGCCGACTACACTCTTTACTCCTCTTGATAGCCGAATATGCAGTTACCCTTTTTAAAGCTTAGCCGAACCTTGTGGAGAGCATTAAAGACGAAATTTTGATCACTTTGAACCTATTGCTTCTTGGCCGAATCTACTTCTTTGTCTCAAGCTTCTTCCTTTTTATTGTTAGCCGAATCTTCAAGTGGTATTATTCTCCTCACTACACCTGTCGCTAGTTTGAGAAGCCGAAAGTGTCTTGGGTGGTAAGTATTTCTCCTTTAGAAGTCGGTTTTGGATTCTTTTCTTAAAAGGTGCCGAATCAAGGGATGGCCTTGGTTTCTAAGGGATGGCCGAATGTTCTTATTGCCATAATAAGTATTTCTTTTATGTAGCAACGTGAAGGAGCCTTAAGGGAGTCTCTTGGATTCGATTCAGCAAGGTAAGCCTATATGTCTATTCGGCCATAAGCTTTATTGGTTATTAAGTTAGCCGATTCTAACATTTGCTAGATGGGGATTACGACAACTTCAAGAACAAGCCGACATTTCGGGATCTAGTTAGCAAGGTAAGTGATTTAGGACTTTCGGTCAAAGGCTATATCTTGGGTTTAAATGTGACCGATTTTTATTATGGTTATTTAGGGGGCAAGTCGACAGAAGTAGGGCAAGTATTCGGGATTGAGTAGACTGTGCCAAAAAGGTGCGTAGTTATCGCACTGTCTCTTGAAATGTTTAAATGTGTTATTATATGTATGTATATGATGTGCATGGTAGCCGAATTAATGGCTAAAAGGGTGGATACCCATGGTGGGTAAGCGATTAAACAGGTCAGTACTTTATGACAATAAGTTTCCTATGGTATACGTATGAAATTGTAATAGCATGTGATGTATGTTTATTTTAATGATATTGTGGCATGACATATCTATGCATGGGATTTGGGATGAACAAAGAAGGAAAGGGTGTACATTATGTACGTGGTCTAATGATAGCCTTGTGCTACGTTAGCGCTTGATGGTAGCTATGTGCTTCATCAAGGGAGGTGTTGGCTAGGTGCCCATCTCGGCGGTTGATAGCTGTGTGCATCACCGTAGACTGATTGATATGTGGGATCACTTATGTGATCGGTCGCTTTGCCACGGCCTTGAGCAGCAGGTTTGCCAAGGTAAGATATGTGGGATCACTTGGTTGATCGGTGGATTAGCCACGGCCTTGGGCAGCGGGTCTGCCAAGGTAGGTGTGATGGATGGACATTAGGTTGGATGGGCTTCATAATTGCATAATTTTATATGTATGGACTGTGTGGATATGGGCCAAGCCCATATGTGGAGACATGTGAAATAGCTATGCACTGAGTCTGTTTGACTCACCCAATATTTACCAACATTGCAGGTGATGCATAAGCTTGGACCGGGTTGGAGTGGATACGAGGTGGCCCATGTAGAAGACATTTCATCTATTTTATTCAGTTTATTATTAAGTACTTTTGTTTAAATCATTTATTGTAATAAGGCCCATTTAAAGTATTTGGGAATTTTATTTATGTTAAGGTGGATTGACATTTACATTATTATTTGGGAATGTTTTATGTTTTAATTTTAACACCTCATACCATAAGAATTTTATATTAAAGTTTTTAATTCGGAATATTTTAACAACTTAATTTTAATGGGCTTTTAAATACACAATGTTTTTCTAAACAATAAATTTATATGTTTTTCCTTCAAGTCAAAAATATTTTTCAAACGTTTTCCGCAATGGCATTTCAAATTCGGTCGCAGTGAACGGGCCGGGTTTGGGGTGTTACATCCTTATGGCACCCCGAGCCGATTTGGCTACTTCTGGTTCGGTTCAGGTCAATGATGACCCGACCGATTCAGTCTAGCCACCGGTTGGATCGTCGGCTCAGTTTCACATACCGAGCCCTATTCGACCTGTTTTTAGGTCTTGGTCTTAGTTTTGGGCTCCCAGGCCCAATTTATGATCTTAGGTCCAATTTTCAAGTTCAATTACCATTAGGCCAATTGTCTAACTTGAAAATTAACTTCCAAAAATATCATATTAATTTTAATTAATTTGATTAATTTAATTTTATTTGATAAAAAGTAATTTTTCCAAAAATCACTTAGCTTTTTCAAATTAATTTTTCAAGAAATTGTTTAATCAAATTCTCTAGTTGAACAATTCTTACGACCACATAATTTAATTCCACATTGAATAAATCGACTCAGTTACATTATTCCTAAAATCGTAGAATTTTCTAATGATTCAAATGCAGTCCGATCGAGCTTTTGTTGAGCTAGCGGAGGGACCAATCAGACATATACAATTAGGCTCTAATGATTGCAATTATGTCCAAAAGCATTGTTCCGATAATTCGCAACTACTTAATCATGGAGTCAGTCCGTAAGAAGTACCATGATTGAAAATTCCTTATTGTATACTCTTTACGAAAGCAATTCATCCAATTGCATTTTCCAATGACCTCGTCATGTGTGTGTTACCCTCATATAATATCCTTGATTCCTTTTAGATAAATCCTTTCACTCAATACAATCCTATTTTGTCTCATTGTCACCATTGTGTCTTCTTAATTATCAATATGATCACTGTCAACAAATGACTACAATAAATTGCTCATTCGAGAACAAGGAACCCATGGCCACGTTTCATATTTATCAATCCACACAATGTCAATGAGAGGATACCATTAACTCTTTAATTGAGCTATGAATTCCACTGTTGCTAGTAAAGCCGTGACATGCACAAGTCATGTACCCAACATACCGGCTATGGGCTCGATCATCTTTAGAGCATATGCCTCCACTTAAATCAAAGCAGATGAGTTGCATACACATGGTCAGTGACTAACTCAAGATTTAGGTAAATCACACCATGAAAGTCACAAGTGATGTAACAGCCCAATTTAGGGGCTAGTCAGAACAGTGATCTCGGGATCACTAATTCGAGGTTAGGGCAAATTATTTTCATGTTATTTTATGTGCTAGAGCATTATTTTAGAAGTACATGAAAATTTTGGTACTTTAATTTTAGCGATTTCTTGGTTAATCACGAAATGACTAAATCGCATAAAGTGTGAAAGTTCCATTTATAAGCTAAACGTGCCAAATAGCCTTAGAATGTAAATTGTAGGTCTTTAAAGGGCAATTAGACCCCTTGGTATAGGGTGGCCGGCCATAGGAGACAAAATTGTCAAAGTTGATCAAAGTTGGTGAGTTTGGTGACTAAAATTGATAGTTTAGTATTAAAATAAAGAAAGATGATATCCATCTTTTGCTCATCTTCCTCCACTGAAATTTTCAACAAATAAGGGGTTTTAGAACTCAAAAATTTCAGCAAGCTCTTCTCCATTCTAGTAAGTGATTTTAATGGTTTTTCTTGAAGATAGTTGTACTTTTGAGACCCCTAAAGCTTAAGCTTTCTAAAGAGGGACTATCTTGCATTATGGTGAAGAGTTTAGAGATTTTCCATGAGAGCTTTCATTGTTATTTGCTGCATTTTTATGAAAGAAAATGAGTCTTGGTTGTTAGATGAACAACTTTTGTGAAGGGTGTTGCCATAAAAACACCTAATTGGACCTTGTTCTAAAGGTTATAAAGTTTGTAGTAAATGTGAAATGTTAGTTTTTGATGATAGCCATAAGAGAATTAAATGGTCACCTAGGCTTGTTGAAGGTAAAAATATGATTAGAATTTATTTCCGAGCCTAAGGGCAAAATGGTCATTTTGCTAAAGTCTAAGGGCAAAATAATAATTTTGACAAAGCATGATTATTAAAATGCTTTTATTAATGTGATGATTAAAATGAGCTAATTTGCTATTATAGAGCAAGAAGAACTGAGAATTCACCTCGATCGGGGAAAGAACAAAGTCTCGAATTAGATCGACGGTTTAGCTCATTTTGGAAATCGAGGTAAGTTTGTATGTGATAGATTTAACATCTATGTTAGCATGTTTGAGAATGCTTGGTATTATATTGATGCATGATGCTCTACTAAATTGAGTAGTTGATGTTGAATAAGATGTTGAAGTCCTAGTGGAATATGATGAAATTGAAAATGCTATCATCGAGATATGAAATGAATAAGGTCCCGTATAAAACCATGTCCAGGACATAGCCTCGGCACTGAGCTGAGATCTTGTATAAGACCATATCTGGGATATGGCTTCAATAATGAATATGAAAATCGTATAAGACCATATTCGGGATATGGCTTCGATACTTGATGTGAGATCCCGTATAAGACCATATCTGGGATATGGCATCGGCATTCAGAGGTAACTTCATGTAAGACCACCTCTGGGACGTGGCATTGACCTCGTACTTATATTAGTGACGATATTATGTGTCTTTAAGTATCCCTAGTAATTAATGGGATAAGTAGACGAGTTTGGAAGTAGAAATGAGATTAGTACTAAAGTCATGTGAATGAATATATATCGTGAATGAGTCATGAAGAAACAATTACGATATGTGGCATAGTATGTACTAAATAAGGGCAAGTGTGAGTAAGTATGGCAAGAAGCCTATGATTTGTGTATGGCTAGTTAATGCCATGGATGGTTTATATTATGAGCTTATTATTGCTATTTATTTCCATGCAAACTTACTAAGCGTTATGCTTACCCTTTTCATTGCCCTTTTCCCTTGTAGTATTGCCAAGATAACTTAAGGAACGTGGAACGTAGGAGTCCGGAAATCACGCTATCGACATCACTTTGGTATAAAATTTAGACTTATGTTGAGTATGGCATGTATAGGACTTGGATTTTTGTTAGGTCGTAATTGTTAGCCAAAGTGTTTGCTATGCATATTATTAAAGTCATTTTGTAAATGGTCATTGAAATTGGGCCAATACTTGATATATATATATATATATATATATATATCTTATGATGATGAATTATGAAGTTTATGCTTGTATGAATGTTTGAATTGAGTTCTTAGATGTGCCTTTGGGTTATGAGTTGTGTTGATATGCGTTGGAATAAGTATGTGTGCAATGCAGGGTGGCATTTGGCTTAGAATTGAGCCTTTTTAATGTCCACATGGGTAGACACACGGACGTGTGTCTAGACCGTGTGTGACACACGGTTAGCCCTATGGGCGTGTGGATCGACCGTGTGTCCCCTTACATGCTAGAATTGCAGGTCAGTATGCCCTATAGTAAACACACGGGTAGAGACACAACCGTGTGTCTCAACCGTGTGGGAGGCACGGCCTAGGACATAGGCGTGTGCCCAGGCCGTGTGAAGCCTGCACATTAAATGTGGAATTTAATTCAACACATGGCCTAAGGACACGGGTGTGTGCCTTGGCCGTATGGCCATAGTAAAGTGATGATGTCATAATCAGAATGCCAAGGTTTTGGCACACGGGCTAAGACACATGTGTGTCGAGGCCGTGTGAGGGACACAGGCCAAGGACACGGGCGTGTGTCTGGCCGTGTGAATTAAGTCAATGTCGACCACGGGTGGAAGACACGGGCATGTCTTAGGGACACACGGGCGTGCCCCTAGGTCAACACGGGCGTGTGGCCCCTGTTTTGATGAGAAGTTTTCCAAGTTCGTAAAAGTTCCCGGTTAAGTCCCGAAACCTCTAGGAGGTATGTTTAGGGCCTCATAGGCCGAGAATGAGCAAGAGATGGGTTAAACAAAATTTTATAGCCCTTTATTTCATGATCAGGCAAGGTTAGCATGGTAATGCCTCGTATCCGGTCCTGACGTTGGACACGGGTATGGGTGTTACAAGTGAATTAATTCATCTTAGGTCTAGTCCGATGTATCATTCTACAAATGAATACATCTATGTATCTACTCGTGGAGTCAACTGCTCCAGTAGCCAAGACTAGTCATCTCCCCAACTGGAATTGTAGATGACATAATAATTCTTCTTAGTATTTGAATCAAATGTTCACTCTGATTCTTTTACGGGATTATGGACTCATTTAGATTATCTACTGAAGTTATCTTTCTTGCAATGTAAACATTCTTTACAATGCTACTTATCTTCAGTTTGAACTTTAGATAATCAATGACCTAATATTTGCTTGTCACAATTTCGCTATGCATGCAAAATATAAAAGGCAGAAAATACAAAAGACATAATAGTGAAATGTGAAATTAAATTTATTTATTTATTTATCATCAAATAAGTAGAAAATAGTTACATGTTTACTACAATATGGACACATTTCCTAACATAATCTACCTGCCATAAACAGTTGTTTTACATCCTAGTTACATAACTTAGATTGGGCCTTTTCAACCATAAACTACATCGTAGAACTAGTGATTCTTTTATGGAATAATGGATCTCCTAAATATTTCCCCAACTCTTGGACCTTCTGGAAACCTAGCAGCTGACTTATTGTATTACTTAGATTCTCTTTTACTTCTCTAGAAAAGAAAATGGTTTTCCTTGCATTAACACACGATGGCTTGAGAAGCTACAAAATTGATCGAGAATGTTTTTTTAGCAACAAGTTATGTTTTATGTTAGCTTTTAGAAAGCACCAGATTATTTGCAAAAAAAACAAATGTGATAAAGCTAGCCCTATTCTTGACATCCTAATAGAACTCCAATAACTAGATTTATGGTTGTTTTAATGATGTGCCCTAATCATTCCAAGCAAAGCATAAACATATAAAGAGAGAGGGCATCCCTACTTTACTCATCTCGTAGGCTAAACTTTTCAGTAGGAACCCCATTCCACATTATTTGCATAGTAGAGGTTGAAATAGCTGACATAATTACTTTTCGTAAATAATTTGGAATATTGGATGCTTGAATAGTGTTATCAATGAAATCTCATCGAACCCTATCTTAAGCTTTTTCTAAGTCAATCTTAACTGCCATCCACTTTTTGCTCTTTCCTCGTATAGAGTGGACAACTTCTTATACAATGATGATATTATTTAAGATGTTTCTTCTAGCGATGAACCTGACCTGTTCTGTGAAATAATTTTGGGAAACACAATTTAAATATGTTGGCTATAATTTTTATCATTAGCTTATAAAGGACAGTACAAAGGCTAATAGGTAAAAATTGGGAGATTTATTCTGGTTGCGTAATCTTTAGAGTAAGGACAATGAGTGAATTATTAAGTCCTTCTTCGATAAGTTTCCCATTGAAAACTCCTTTAATCCATTCACAAATTACACCCCCAATACTATCCCATTGATTCTGAAACAAAAAGGCATGGTAACTATCACTTCCGGGTGCTTTTAAAGGAGTCATCTAAAAAAGTGTCATTTTAATTTCATCATTTGAGACCTCTTTTCCTAGAAAGTCTTTGTCACTCTGTTCCATTTGAGGGAAGCAATTATGAGCCAATTCCCCCATCTATTTGGCTTTTCTCCATACAACTTGCAAAAGTAATTAACTACTTCTAACTGTATTTCATCTGGATCATATAGCCAATCCCCATGGCAATTGCGTAAAGCATTAATACAGTTAATCTTCCTTTTTTGCATTGCTCGACTATAAAAGAACTTGTGTTTCTATCCCTTAGTTTGAGCCAATCGCACCTAGATTTTTGTTTCCAAACCATTTCCTCATGAGTAAGCACCTCTTCAAGTTCCTCTCTAATACTCATCTCTTTCCTAAATAAGGAATCCAAAGTTGACTTCTCTAGCTCCTTTTGGACCCAACTCAAGGATTTTAAATTTTTTTTTTGTTTATGGATCCCAATATGCCCATACACATTTTTATTCCAATATTTGAGACCTATGATGAGTTTGTCTAACATATTGCACATCTCCATTATACCTCCAGATTCTCTTAACGATACCTGAGAAGTTTTGATGTTATGTCCAACTAGCCAAGAACCTGAAAGGACATTTTTTAGGTAAATTGAAATCTGTGCAAAGTTTTGTGAGAAAAAGCCAATGATCAGATTTGATTCTTACTAAATGCGTGATCAGACACTTTGGAAAGTTTTGAATCCATGTCATGTTCCCTAGAGCTCGATCGAGCAGTTCAAAGACCCCTCATTTTTTCCAAGTGAAAGAAGGTCCTCGAAACCCTAAATCATGTAGATTATTGGACTCGACAAAATCGCCAAAATGCGAACAACATCTACCTATGGAATTACCACCTTTCTTATCAAAAGCAGACAAAATAGCATTAAAATCGCCTAATACCATCCAAGGGGTCAAACCAGTAGGTATAGTTTCCTTTAAGACCTCATAGTGCCTTCCTCTTCATGCTGTTAGAACTGCTGTAACAGCCCGTTTTTAGTAGTGTCGGAAACAATGGTTTTGGGACCACATTTCTAAAAAAAGAGTTATTTTATTATTATTTTAATGTCTTTGGGATTATATTAAGTTCGTATTAAATTTTTATTAAGAAATTTGAAGTTTACATTGTTAATTAAGTAAAAGGACTCAATCGTAAAAGTGTAAAAGTTGAGTTCTATTAATTAAAGGGGTTTAATGGCTATGAAATCTTAAACTAAAGGACTTGAATGGTAGATAGACCATTGAATGAGTTAGTGGATAGTTATGGACAAGCTTTTATTGAAATTTTGATAATTTTTAAAGGTTAAAATGGTAAATGAACAATTAAAAAAAAAAGTAAGAAAGATGAGACAAAGTCATTATGTTCTTCCTTTCATTTGTTTCAACCAAAAATCACCATTTTTAGGGTTTGAGCATTTGGCTAGGCTTTCATCTTGCATGTAAGTGATTTCAAGTCCCGTTTTTAATGATTTTTATGTTTTTAGTCCATTTAGCTTAATCTAGCTAACCCGGGGATTAATTTACAAAATTTTAAAGTTTGAGGGACTTGCCATGAATTTTTTTGAATGGTTTTTTATTTTAGTTGATAGATTATGAATCTCTGTGAAAAATAAACAAGTTTTGATTAAATGATTTTTGATGAATTTTGGAATTAGGGATTAAATTGTTAAAGGTGTAAATCTATAGGTTTTATTATAAATTTGATAAATATGAGTTGCTTTAAGGTCTCTTGCAACATGGGTTAAGTTGGATTTAGGTTAAAATGGTTAGATTTTAAGTTATAAGCTTAAGGACTAAATTGTGAAAAGTCAAAGTATTAGAGGTAAATTCGTGATTTTGCATAAATATGAGTTATGGATTAAAATAAATTCTAGAAGTACTTAATTGAATGAAATTATTTATTTAGATCAAGATAAACCATAATCGAACCGGAATCGAGGAAAGCTAAGGTTTCAGATTAGTTCGGTACTACTAGCCCCTAACTATCGAGGTAAGTTCGTATGAACTGTAATCGTTTTAATGTTAACTAAATTAAATGTTTACTATGTTGTTTTAATGTAAATGAATCAATATATGAATGTATTCATGCTATGATGAATTGACGGATATCAAGTCCCGGTTGAACCTTAAGAATTCCTAGGATACGAATGACATGTCATTAGGGATTTCATGTTTCGATGCTGGTCTTGAATGTCCTACCGATGGTTGAGGTCTTGCATTTGTTGTGGATTCTCTGCAGCTCGTGTGAGCAGCATCGTGTAGCTTACATTCCGACCCAGAGCTCGTGTGAGCAGGTCATTTCACAGCTCGTGTGAGCATTGATGTAAAAAAAGATTACGGTTATATGTAAAGGCACACTATGTGTGAGCTTTCCCGAGTATCCTATGTAATTCTAGATGGTTCAACGGGTAATAAAAGGAAATGAAATGGTAAGTATGTGAATGGATTGAATCATGTCTTATGGAAAGGATTTATGGGCTAAATGATGTATTTACCTATGGAATTTACTCATCTTATGGTTGATTACATTTGTATCATGAACAAGTATACTAACTTGTGAGTTGGTGATGTTATATAGGCTATTACTAAGCTTGTGGCATTGATGATGATTTATGTTTAATCTTCGAATTGTATAAATGACATGGTAAGTTATGCTTTAGTTTATACGAGCTTACTAAGCACTCGTTGCTTACATAGTTTCTTTCCTTTGTTTTATAGTTTTATTGGAAGCTCGATCGGTTGGAAGCTCTTCTGAGACCTATCACACTATCCAACAATTAATTCGGTAGTTTTTGAATATTTTGGCCAAGGTTTATAATGGCATGTATAGGGTGATTTGTAATGATATTTTGGTGAATGTGTTAATGGTGTTTTGGCATGTATAAGTTTAGGTAAGATATGTTGGTTTGGTACACTTTGATGCCTTATCAAGTTATGTCATTTTGGTTACTTTAAAGTGCTTACTTATAAGGTTCTTTTGTCATGTTGATGATGGTTTGAAAATGGTTACTTGTGACATGTTTTGGTACATATTGAACTAAGGCATTATGTTTGAAAAATGGCACTATTGACATGTTTTGGTAAATGATGTTTGAATGAAATTGTGGTGCCTTTGAATGGCATATTATAACAGTCCATTTTCGATAAAATCGGAGCAGTGGTTTCGGGACCACAGATCCGAGTCCGAAAAAAAATATTTTAATACTATTTTATGATCTATAGTATGATAATAATATTGTTTGAAAATTTCGTAAAGAAATTTTATCGATTACATGTTTAATTTGATAAAGGACGAAATTGCACAAATACAAAAGTTGAGTTCTAATAGCTAAAGGGATTAAATAGCTATAGAACTTTAAATTGGAGGTCCTTATATGGTAATTAGACCATTAGAAATGCTTAGTTGTTAAGGATGATGAATCATCCATGGAAAATAAAATAAAGAAAAAGATGAAATTAGAAAGATAAAAAATAAAAGGTGATAAATTAATTAAATAACAAAATATCATCATTTTATGTCATCTTCTTACCCAAAATACATGGAAACCCTA
>CM016623.1:22959051-23003996 GCA_005393395.2 Gossypium australe
TACTCCTCTTGATAGCCGAATATGCAGCTACCCTTTTTAAAAGCTTAGCCGAACCTTGTGAAGAGCATTAAAGACGAAATTTTGATCACTTTGAACCTATTTGCTTCTTGGCCGAATCTACTTCTTTGTCTCAAGCTTCTTCCTTTTTATTGTTAGCCGAATCTTCAAGTGGTATTATTCTCCTACACCTGTCGCTAGTTGAGAAGCCGAAAGTGTCTTAGGTGGTAAGTATTTCTCCTTTAGAAGTCGGTTTTGGATTCTTTTCTTAAAAGGTGCCGAATCAAGGGATGACCTTGGTTTCTAAGGGATGGCCGAATGTTCTTATTGCCATAATAAGTATTTCTTTATGTAGCAACGTGAAGGAGCCTTAAGGGAGTCTCTTGGATTCGATTCAGCAAGGTAAGCCTATATGTACTATTCGGCCATAAGCTTTATTGGTTATTAAGTTAGCCGATTCTAACATTTGCTAGATGGGGAATTCTACAACTTCAGGAACAAGCCGAGATGGCCCATGCAGAAGACATTTCATCTATTTTATTCAGTTTATTATTAAGTACTTTTGTTTAAATCATTTATTGTAATAAGGCCCATTTAAAGTATTTGGGAATTTTATTTATGTTAAGGTGGATTGACATTTACATTATTATTTGGGAATGTTTTTATGTTTTAATTTAACACCTCATACCATAAGAATTTTATATTAAAGTTTTTAATTCGGAATATTTTATAACAACTTAATTTTAATGGGCTTTTAAATACACAATGTTTTTCTAAAGACAATAAATTTATATGTTTTTCCTTCAAGTCAAAAATATTTTTCAAACGTTTCCGCAGTGGCATTTCAAATTCGGTCGTAGTGAATGGGCCGGGTTTGGGGTGTTACAATTTGGTATCAGAGCCAGGTTCAAAACTCGGCTTTGAGGTTTTGGGCCCGAAAACAGTTTTCAAAAAATGGGCTTTTCAAAATATGGACTTTTATTTCAGGTTATCTGGCATGGCACCTGTATCTCTGACCCGAAGTCCACCAGGTAAGTACCTTTGACTGCTGAAGTGATTTGTATGTGAATTATATAGGCATTATGGGAACGTAGATTAGTGAACTAGGATCTATTGAACCCTAGGACTAATCTACTCAAACACAAGTGCATAAGACTTAAGGACCATTAAACAAACCTTGATTAAGCCGCCGAGTTAAGGTGTGGCAACTGTTGTGCGCATGTCTAGGAGTGGATTCAGTAAGAGCTTGGTATTTAAGCAGTCCTAGCGACTCACCTCCTCTTTACTCGAATCCTACCTGGTGCGTAGTAACGATTCACCCTAACCAAGAGGACTTATTCACGGGCTAAACCAAATAAGTAAAACCCGAAGGGACTAGCCATGTTTTCAAAAAAAAAAAAAACCTAGTTTTAAAATCCTTAAATTAACCTTTTAATTGTAGTAAAGGATTATTGTAAAAATTTTTCCAAAATATCTCTGATTTGAAAAAATTACAAAAATGCCCCTGGTTGAAAAATTATGAAAATGCCCTTGGTTCATAAAATTACCATATTACCCTCGACTTTTATGAAAATATTCTTACTTTACAAAATACCAAAACCCTGTTTTGCGAAATGTTAAGATACCCTGATTTGGGAGATTTACTAAAATGCCCCTGGCTTGGAAATTTTTTTTTTACCATACTACCCTCGATTTCAATAAAATTTTCTTACTTTGCAAAAGTGTCTAAAAACTTTATTTTGCGAAAATTTAAAATACCCTAATCGGGAAAATTTACGAAATTACCCCTGGTTTACGAAATTACCAAAATAACCCCGATTTCTGAAATTTCTGCAATACCTTGATTTGGAAAATCTTTCTTTCAAAATACCCAAGAGTTTGAAAAATTTCGAAATGACTTTTGTGATTTTCAAATTGACCCCGATTTATTACTAAAATACCCCTGTAGGACAAATGACAAATTTACCCTTGGGTGGGGAAATGGATGGAATGCTTAAGAAAGTGTCGCGGATGAATGAATGTGTCTTTATTGATATGTGAATGTGATTCTCTGAATTAGAATAGTGAACTTGAACTGAAACTTTGATTGATCGAAAGAATTACCTCTAAACACTTCTTATCATAAAACTGTTCGCGGGGTAATAAGTGGAACAAAAGTACTAATGCATAAAACTTCTTAATCATATTAAATCGCGACGTTAGAAAATGAGTTCTAGGGGGCGTGGTCGTCGTGGACGCGGTAGAGGCAGAATGGCTGTATCAGAACCCGCTAGATTGGGTCAAGGGTCTGAGAATGAGGTACCACCACCAGCTTTTGGTGTTAAGCAGCAAGATCAGACGGGGGATGATGCTGTATCGCAGGCAGTGCTACGAGTTTTAGAGATGGTGGCTGGAGCAGGTGGAAATATGAGAGCTAAGAAGTCCGTACCCGAGCGACTCCGAGCTAATGGAGCTGAAGTGTTCCGTGGAGTATCTGGTGTGGCACCCGGTACGGCTGAGTATTGGTTGGAAGCGACGGAACGGATCATGGATGAGTTGGATCTGACCCCTGAGAAGAAAGTGAAAGGAATGGTGGCGCTGCTACGTGATGAAGCGTATCAATGGTGGCTCACAGTTCGGGATGGTGCCACAGCTGAGGATTTGACTTGGGAATATGTCAAGGCGGCTTATCAAAAGAAGTATATTGGTACCCATTATATTGATGCGCAAAGGAAGGCGTTTTTGGGGTTGGTTCAAGGGAACAAGTCCGTGGCGGAATACGAGGCCGAATTCCTAAGGTTAAGTCGATATGTTCGAGGAGTGGTGGCTACGGAGCATGAGCGATGTGTCAGGTTTGAGGAAGGACTAAGGGATGACTTGAGATTGTTGATAGCTCCACATCAGGAGCGAGAGTTTGTCGTGTTGGTAGAAAAGGCTAAGGTAGCTGAAGGGATTAAGGACTCTGTGAGACAGAACAGAGATAGGGATAGGAACAGGGATAAGAGGAATTTTGGATCGTCAGAATCATCTGAGAGTCTTCAGAAAAGACCGAGGGTTGAGAATTCTGCTCGTGTTTCTAAGCCAGCTACTGGAAATCCGGACCGTCCGTGTGCTCAGTGTGGAAGGTATCATGTTGGCGAGTGCTGGAACTGGAATCGGGAATGTTTTAGATGTAAGTCTAAGTCTCACTTGATTAAAGACTGTCCTCAGGATCCGAATAGGGCTCGGACAGCAGGCCAAGGTTATGTGTAGCCAGGCAGAGGTGGTCAGCAGGCGACAAGGGGTCGTGGTCTGAACCATGGAGAAAATGGTTCCGGCCGAGGTCGTGGAGCACCAAGTGGAGGTGCTGAAGGTTCTGATGCAAGGCAGCCAAGGTTGGTTTATGCAGTTGGCCATCGCGAGGAGGATGTGCCAGATATGACAACGGGTACGATCCTTGGTTCTCGAATGCCCTTATTTGCTTTGATTGTTATAGAGCTAGTTCGTTCTTATGTTGCTAGTGAAGTGTATGGAACCTTGAATGCGAATCTTGAGATGGTATCTAGGGAAAGGTGTTAGTTTTATTAAAATCAGAGTGCACAGCATAAGCGTAGTGTGGCGAGAAGAAGTTTATTTAGCCAAGTAATTTCGAGGACGAAATTATTTTTAAGGGGGGTAGAACTGTAACATCCTAGATTAGGGGTTATGCGGTTAGTGCCTAATCCATGTAAGAGAAGGCTTAGTATGTAGTTGGGAGTGTTTTAAGGGTTTTGAGAATCCAACGATGTAGGGGGAAGTTTTGGAAAAATATTAGAATTTTAAGTCTAAAGGAGAAGCTAGGTGAAGGAAGCCTTAAGGAAAATTTTAGGCGCTTTTGGACATGAAAGAGGCCTTGGTAAAGTGGCGGTGATGCGCCATTTAAGGGCCTGGAAATGACGCCTTGGCAAGGGCCTTGGTTCGAGTCTTGATGGCAGCAAAGTGTGCTTTTATTTTCATTTTGGCGTCAAGTGAGGGGGGTTATTTAATTTATTTTGAATAAGTGGGGATTTATTTTATTTATTTTTAGTGGGTAAATAATTGGGGATTTTGTTTTTTTGTTTTAATATTGAGATAGTGGATGAATGGGGGTTATTTAATTTCTTTTGAATATGGGGATTTATTTTTTTTTGTGGGTAGATATTGGAGATTTTGTTTGCTTTGTTTTATCTTGATAGTGGATGATGGGGTTCTTTTTTCTTTTGCCTCCGTGGGGATTTGTTTTTTTTTTTTCCGTGGTCGCTCCTTGGGGCTTTTGTTTTATTTGTTTTCCCTCTTGCGCTCGTGGCTGCCTGGGGGTTCTTTCCTTTTTTTGCCTCCGTGGGGCTTTCTTTTCTTTCTTTTCCGTGGGTCGCTTTGGGGCTTTTGTTTTCTTTGTTTTCCCTCTTGCGCTCGTGGCTGCCTGGGGGTTCTTTCCTTTCTTTTGCCTCCGTGGGGCTTTCTTTTCTTTTTTTCCGTGGGTCGCTCCTTGGCGCTTTTGTTTGCTTTGTTTTCCCTTTGCGCTCGTGGCTGCCTGGCGGTTCTTTCTTTCTTTTGCCTCGTGGGGCTTTCTTTTCTTTCGTCTCGCTCGCCGCTCCGTGCCTTTCGTTTTTTTTTTCCCTGGGCCGCTCCTGGCTCCTGTGCTCGCTTGTTTTTTTCCCTGTTGGGTTTCTTTCCTTTCTTTTGCCTGCGCGGTCTGGCGCGCCTCTCGGCCCGCCGGGGCTCTGCCCGGCGGGTGCCCTCGTGGCCGCCTTTGCGTCGTCTATCTCGGGGGCTCCTCCTTTCGCCCTTCTTTTCTTCCCTTCTTTCTCCTTTTGCCGCTTCTCCTAGGCCTCTTCCATTCCTTTATTCTTCTTTTCTTCCACCTCTTAATCTTGGTTTCCAAAGTCGATTCTCTAAGGAAAGGGGCTGTCGACTACACTCTTTACTCCTCTTGATAGCCGAATATGCAGTTACCCTTTTTAAAAGCTTAGCCGAACCTTGTGAAGAGCATTAAAGACGAAATTTTGATCACTTTGAACCTATTTGCTTCTTGGCCGAATCTACTTCTTTGTCTCAAGCTTCTTCCTTTTTATTGTTAGCCGAATCTTCAAGTGGTATTATTCTCCTACACCTGTCGCTAGTTTGAGAAGCCGAAAGTGTCTTGGGTGGTAAGTATTTCTCCTTTAGAAGTGGGTTTTGGATTCTTTTCTTAAAAGGTGCCGAATCAAGGGATGGCCTTGGTTTCTAAGGGATGGCCGAATGTTCTTATTGCCATAATAAGTATTTCTTTTATGTAGCAACGCGAAGGAGCCTTAAGGGAGTCTCTTGGATTCGATTCAGCAAGGTAAGCCTATATGTACTATTCGGCCATAAGCTTTATTGGTTATTAAGTTAGCCGATTCTAACATTTGCTAGATGGGGATTTCGACAACTTCAGGAACAAGCCGACATTTCGGGATCTAGTTAGCAAGGTAAGTGATCTAGGACTTTCGGTCAAAGGCTATATCTTGGGTTTAAATGTGACCGATTTTTATTATGGTTATTTAGGGGGCAAGTCGACAGAAGTAGGGCAAGTATTCGGGATTGAGTAGACTGTGCCAAAAAGGTGCGTAGTTATCGCACTGTCTCTTGAATGTTTAAATGTGTTATTATATGTATATGATGTGCATGGTAGCCGAATTAATGGCTAAAAGGGTGGATACCCATGGTGGGTAAGCGATTAAACAGGTCAGTACTTTATGACAATAAGTTTCCTATGGTATACGTATGAAATTGTGATAGCATGTGATGTATGCTTATTTTAATGATATTGTGGCATGACATATCTATGCATGGGATTTGGGATGAACAAAGAAGGAAAGAGTGTACATTATGTACGTGGTCTAATGATAGCCTTGTGCTACATTAGCGCTTGATGGTAGCTATGTGCTTCATCAAGAGAGGTGTTGGCTAGGTGCCCATCTCGGCGGTTGATAGCTGTGTGCATCACCGTAGACTGATTGATATGTGGAATCACTTATGTGATCGGTGGCTTTGCCACGGCCTTGAGCAGCAGGTTTGCCAAGGTAAGATATGCGGGATCACTTGGTTGATCGGTGGATTAGCCACGGCCTTGGGCAGCGGGTCTGCCAAGGTAGGTGTGATG
Organism: Gossypium australe; assembly: GCA_005393395.2. NCBI lineage: Eukaryota > Viridiplantae > Streptophyta > Magnoliopsida > Malvales > Malvaceae > Gossypium > Gossypium australe. The sequence continues at coordinate 22,965,149 of CM016623.1, forward strand.
GATGGACATTAGGTTGGGATGGGCTTCATAATTGCATAATTTTATATGTATGGACTTTGTAGATATGGGCCAAGCCCATATGTGGAGACATGTGAAATAGCTATGCACTGAGTCTGTTTGACTCACCCAATATTTACCAACATTGCAGGTGATGCATAAGCTTGGACCGGGTTGGAGTGGATACGAGGTGACCCATGCAGAAGACATTTCATCTATTTTATTCAGTTTATTATTAAGTACTTTTGTTTAAATCATTTATTGTAATAAGGCCCATTTAAAGTATTTGGGAATTTTATTTATGTTAAGGTGGATTGACATTTACATTATTATTTGGGATTGTTTTTATGTTTTAATTTTAACACCTCATACCATAAGAATTTTATATTAAAGTTTTTAATTCGGAATATTTTATAACAACTTAATTTTAATGTGCTTTTAAATACACAATGTTTTTCTAAAGACAATAAATTTATATGTTTTTCCTTCAAGTCAAAAATATTTTTCAAATGTTTTCCGCAGTGGCATTTCAAATTCGGTCGTAGTGAATGGGCCGGGTTTGGGGTGTTACAGCGCGGATCCCCTTGGTGGATTGGGTCGTCGCGCGGGTCAAGGGCTAAACGACGACATTTTGGTGCCTGAAAGGCCTGCCCAAAACGGCGTCATTTTGGAGGCCTATTTAAGGCAAAAAATTTAGAAAAAAAAAACATTTCAACCCAATACAGAAAAAAAACTTCCCCACCCCATTTGTTTTCTCTAAAAAGCCCCCTTGGTCTGACGAGAGCTCCGATCAGTCACCGTCGCGCTGGCCGAAAGGTCGAAAACCCCCTTTTTTTAGGCGATCGGAAGGCAGGTAAGTTTTTTCTTTTCTTTTTAAACTCTTTTTTAATATATATATATATATATATATATATATATAAAGTTTTGAAAAAAAGTAAAATAAAGAAATATATGTATGTATATAAACAGGAAAAAAGGGAAAATAAAGGAAAAAAATAAACAAAAATAAAAAAAAAAGACCTTAGCATGTTTTGAACCTTTTGTTTCTTTTTTATTCTCTGTGTTGTTTTTCTTTTGTATTTCAATCTTCTATGTTTGTATGTTCGAATCACTGTTTTTGGTGCTTGAATCTCTGTTTCTTTTTGTATTCAAAGTCTCTCTAAAAAAATTACATTGGTTTAACATGGCTTTACAAAGCTTTAATCTATGTTGTCACTTCTACTTTTTTGGTCCCTTGTAGGTGGCGATGCAAGTGGAAGGCGGTGGACATGACAGTGGCAAGCTTTGGCAGAGGCTAGGGCGGCGCGCCTAGGGTTTCAAAAACCCTAGTGTTTCTGAATCAGTTTAGGTTCTGGGCCTCTATTGGGCCATTAGGAATTTGGGCTAGGGGTCTTGTACTTTTGGGTCTACATTTTGGTATTTGTTTGGTTTTGGATTGGTTGGGTTTAGGTTTGGTTTAGTTTTTATTTGGTCTGATGTAAATGGATTGTTTGATTATTGGACTTTGGTTTTTTATTATTTATTTGGGTTTGTTTGGATCTTATTGGGCCCCAGGCTAAATTGGCCTACTACAGCTGCCCCTCTTTGCTCGTTGTCGTGCAACGGGAATGAAGCAAAGACTTTAAAAAGGGCCAATTTTGCATGGTCTTGCCAACTTCTTTTGGTGCTTCTCTTCTTCAAGTAGCCTCATTCCAATTCATTGCATCTTGTTGCTTTGATCCACTCCACCGCAACTTTAGAGAGATAAGACTTGTAGCTTCAATCTGCTCTGCTGCAACTTCAAGGAGATGAGATTTGTAGTTATAGTAGATTTAATCTGACCTACTGCAACTTCAGAGGTATAGGATTTTTCGCTTTAATCCGCTTCACTGCAACTTCAGGGAGATAGGATTAGTAGCTTCAATCTGCTCCGTTGCAACTTCAGGGAGATAAGATTGGTATCTTCAGTCTACTCCACTGCAACTTCAGGGAGATAAGATTTGTAATTTCAACATGCTCTACTACAACTTCAGAGAGATAATGTTTGCTATCTTTAATCTGCTCCACTGCAGCTTTAGGGAGATAAAATTTGTAATTTGCAGCTTTAATCTGTTCTATTGCAACTTCAGGGAAATAAGATTCGTTATCTTCAGTCTGCTCCACTGCAACTTCAGGGAGATAAGGTTTGTGGCTTTAATCTGCTCCACTGCAACTTTAGAGAGATAAGATTCGCCATGGTAGATTTGATCCGACCTACTGCAACTTCAGAGGTATAAGATTTGTGACTTGTAGCTTTAATTTGTTCCACTGCAATTTCAGGGAAATAAGATTCTCTATTTTCAATCTGCTCCACTGCAACTTCAGGGAGATAAGATTTATAATGGTAACTTCGGTATGCTCTACTGCAACTTCAGGGAGGTAAAATTTGTATTTTCTTCTATCCATCCCACTGCAACTCAGGGGTATAGGATTTTTATCTTCTTCAATCTATCCAACTACAACTCAGGGGTATAGGATTTTTGGCTTCTTCAATCGATCGATCTGTTACACCATTCTCTAGGTAACAAAACCCGTAGAATCCATTTCATGGGCCTATGTTTATGCCAAATGATTAGGATGTCATTATCAAAATGAACCAAATGCTCCTAACTAGATGTGTATGAATGATATTTGCATGAATGCAGAGTGCCATTTTGCGAGAATGATCCCCTTTTCAATGCTTAGATTGTCATTGCTTATTGTTCACCAAGGTTCTATCACTAACGTATTACCCTGCCTTATTGCTCAGCTGGTATATTTGACAGAAAACCCGAAGAAATAACTATAATTTATACTATTCTTTCTCAAATGTTTCCAACCCTTAGGTTTGATTAGTTCTAAATAATAGTCTTGCTTCAGGTTTCCGTACTGTTTAGAAGCTTTCAGAGTAATATTTAAAACTTCTTTTATGAGAGTATTATTAGTCCATTAACCGTTATTTAAATACAAAATGCTTGAAAAAGATCGTAATGATGGACAGAACTGAATTTATTAGGAACAAAATTTGAAAAGAATAGATTAATCAAAGAAAGCAAATATTGCTGAAATACAAAATGAGTAAAAGGAAAATAGATGCCCCAAATAACGCAGCATGAGCTTCTCTGCACGAACTTCTTGAGGACCATTTTGAGCTCGACATGTGTTTAGGGGATCTAGAGTACTTTGTTGATGCCCCAAGACGTAGTATTTCTCTTTCTTGTTAATTTAGGCATAGTAAGACTACCGCATGCCCCATCTTTTGATCAAAAGTTGAATTGCCCTTTACGGGTTTTCAATTCAAAACCCATTTGGTCTCAATGCGCTCTTTGCGGGTTTTCACCTTGGCCTCTCCTCTTTTTTAGGTGAAGTACTTCTTGACCGAGTCTGAATTCACAGGATTGGGCAAGCTTTTGCAATCCATCTCAGTCAAAATCAATGCTCCTCCAGAAAAGACATTCTTTACCACATAAGGTCCTTCCCAATTTGGCATCCATTTCCCTCTGAGATCCTTTTGCATAGGCAAGATCTTTTTCAATACTTGGTCCCCTTCGTGGAATTCTCTGGGACGAACATTTTTGTTGTAAGCTCGCATTATTCATTTTTGGTACATTTGACCATGACGGATAGCTTTCAACCTTTTCTCTTCAATTAAGTTTAGCTGATCATATTGGGATTGGATACATTCTGCTTCATCCAACTTCAATTCTACCAAAACTCATAGAGAAGGAATCTCGACTTCAATAGGTAAAACCACCTCCATTCCATAAACCAAAGAGAAAGGCGTTGCCCCGGTTGAGGTCTTGACAAATGTTTGATAAACATAGAGGGCAAATGGTAATTTCTCATGCCAATCTTTATACGTCTCAGTCATTTTCCCTACGATTTTCTTAATGTTCTTATTGGTTGCCTCCACTGCACCACTCATTTTTGGGCAATATGGTGATGAGTTGTGGTGTTTAATTTTGAACTGACTGCAGACTTCTGATATCGTGCTGTCATTCAAATTTAGAACTTGCTAACTGCCGACTTCGTGACATTGGCGTATGAAGCGGCTTCTACTCATTTTGTAAAGTAATCGATGACCACGAAGATGAATCGATGCCTGTTAGAAGCTTTGGGTGAAATTGGCCCAATGACATCCATGCCCCACATAGAGAAAAGCCACGGAGAAGTCATAACATGAAGACGTGAGGGAGGTACATGAATTTTATCTCTGTAAATTTGACACTTGTGGCATTTTTTTTGGCGTAATTGATGCAATCTCCTTCCATGGTGGACCAATAATACCTGAATCTCATGATTTGCCTGGCCATTGTAAAACTATTGGCATGTGTTCCGCAAACACCCTCGTGGACTTCTTCCAAGATTTGCTTAGCCTCGACAATGTCTACACATTTTAGTAGGACCTGATCCTTTCTCCTTTTATATAGGATCTCCCCATCTAGGACATAGTCGTTGGCCAGTCTTCTTAACATCCTTTTATCATTCTTAGTTGCTTGGTCAAGATATTCACTATTCTTCATATATCATAGTATATCATGGTACCAAGGGTGGTTGTCCTCTTCTTATTCTTCTTCGATGTTGTAACAATGAGCTGGAGTCTCATAAATACTCATCTGGATAGGCATTATATCCTCTTGTTTGTTCACTTTGACCATCGAAGCCAAGGTAGCCAGGGCATCAGGCATCCGATTTTCATCTCGTGGGAGGTAATAGAAGGTGATGTCATCAAACTCCTCAATTAACTTAAGAACCAACTTTCGATACTTGATAAACTTGGGATCTCTTGTCTCCCGTTCTCCTTTGAGTTGATAGATTACTAGTGTAAAATCCCCATATACCTCTAGCACTTTGATCTCATGTTCTATAGCTACACGGATACCCATGATGCATGCTGCGTATTCTGCCATATTGTTCGTGCAATCAAAATCCAATTTGCTAATGAAGGGATAATGATATCCGTTTGGGGATACCAGGACTGTCCCAATTCTGTTACCCACAGTGTTTGAGGCTCCGTCGAAGTTTAGCTTCCAAGGATAACCTTTTCGAGAGTCTTCTTCAGTGGTTGCAACATACATTAAATCTTCATTGGGGAAATAAAAGTTTAAAGGCTTGTAATCCTCTAGAGCTCTACTGGCCAGAAAATCCGCTATTGCGCTTCCTTTGACTGCCTTCTGGTTCACATAAACTATGTCAAATTTGGAAAGTAGAATTTGTCATCGAGCCATTCTTCCATTTAGAGCAGTCGACTCCATCATGTACTTTAGAGGGTCCAGCTTTGAGATGAACCAAATTGTGTGGTACAACATGTACTGTCTCAATCTTCTGGTTGTCCAAATCAAGGCGCAACATAACTTCTCGATTGGCGAATATCTTGTCTCATATTCAGTGAATTTCTTACTGAGATAGTATATCGCTCTTTCTTTTCTTCTCGACTCATCATGTTGACCAAGCACGCATCCTATGGAATTCCTGAATACTGCAAAGTACAGTATCAATGGCCTATCTGGGTTAGGTGGCATCAATACTGGGGCATTGGACAAGTAATGTTTGACCTTATCAGAAGTCTTCTGGCACTCTTCATTCCAAACGCCTGGGTTGTGTTTCTTAAGGAGACGAAATATGGGGTCGCATTTCTCAGTTAGTTGAGAAATGAACCAGGCAATGTAATTTAGCATTCCTAAGAAACCTCGAACTTCTTTTTGAGTGCGTGGTGGAAACAATTGTTTTATAGCCTTTACTTTGTCTGGGTCGATCTCTATCCCATTTTCACTGACTACAAATCCTAGCAATTTTCCCGACTAGCCCTGAAAGTACATTTTGCCGAATTGAGCTTCAGTTGGAATTTTCTCAATCTCAAAAACAGTTTCCTCAAGACTTGTACGTGCTCTTTCTCTATTCGAGACTTTGCGATCATATCATCAACATAAACTTCGAGTTCTTTGTGCATCATATCATGAAACAAAGTTATCATGGCTCTTTGATACGTCACTCCCGTATTTTTTAGTCCAAATGGCATCACCTTATAGCAAAAAGCTCCCCACATGGTCACGAATGTCATTTTCTCTATGTCTTCAGGATGCATCTTTATTTGGTTGTATCCCGGGAAACCATCCATGAAGGATAACAGTGAGTAACCTGCCGTGTTGTCCACTAAAGTGTTGATATGTGGCAATGGGAAATTGTCTTTCGGGCTGGCTTTGTTCAAGTCCCTGTAGTTTACGCACATTCGTACTTTCCCATCTTTTTTAGGGATGGACAGGATATTGGCTACCCATTCTAAGATTTTAACCACCCGTAAGAAACTAGCATCGAATTGTTTATTGACTTCCTCTTTTATTAAGTAAAACATCGGGCCTCATCCTTCGGAGCTTCTGTTGAACCGGCTTGTACTCTTCTTTTATGGGGAGCCGGTGTACCATGATATCAATACTTAACCCGGGCATGTCTTGATATGACTATGTAAAGACATCCTTAAATTCTTGGAGTAATTCAATGAGGTCATGCTTCGTCTCTACGGTAATGCAAGCTCCTATCTTCACCTTTTTTTCCTCTCCTAGGCTCATAATTTCCACTAACTCTTTATAAGGCAAGATTTGTTTCTCATCTTGTTCTACCATCCTCAACAAATCAGGAGATAGATTACAGTATCGATCATCTTCAAAATCTTGAGAATCTTCCGTGCACATATCTTGCTCAAACAGAGATTCTGAATCGGTAGCAGCGTTGCTCATATCATTGATATTTGGAGACCTATTATAGGGATGAAGAAAAATCCAAAGAATAAAAGAATCTAAGAATAATTACTTATATGGTATGATTATGAATGAAATGAAAAGAATAAAAGAATATTTGCTCAAGATGATACGCAAAGATGCACTTTATTGAAATAAGGATTTTGGACATAAGCCTATTTCACAAAGGATTCTTATTGCTCCTAGGCTTAGAGCAATAAGCGTGTTTTGAACATTACTCTGTATTGGCTCTAAAAACTATAGGAATCTCTTCTGCAGTCTAGTTGTTCAAAACACTTCCAGGTACATAGGGGCAGATGTCTGATAAATTTTCTCCCCAGATTCCTTCTTCAGATATGGTGTTGATGTTCTGATTTCCTAACATTTCTTCAGCAGTCTTTTCTCTTGGCATCCCTCTTTCAAGGTGAATAGTTCTTCCAGATACGAAAGTCTTGGATATATGGGGAAAGGTCATCGGTTCCCACTTAACCACTTCTCCGCTCAATCGCGCTCTTCTCCTTTCTTGTTTCTTCTCCATCTCCTTCTTCCTTTGCCTCACATCTGGCTTAAGTCCTAAACCAAAATTGTCTCGTTTATCTATGAGCATGGGTGTCTCGACCCTTCCTTGTAGGCATTTTCCCAGTCCTCTCCCAGGCAAAGCTCCTTTCCCGACCGTCAGTCGCAGACCCATCCTTGTAGTTTGAAAAATTTTGGGCGTCGGGATCTTGTTCCTTTCGACAATGAAGGTTGCATTCACAAATTTTAACGATCAAAATGAACATTCTATCGCTTCATCATCCGTCCCTCCGTATAGCGCGTCACTGGTTACGGATGCAATAATGTCTTCTTCCACATTTATCGTTACCAGTCGACCCTCAGATATCAACTTTAGTTTTTGGTGCAGTGATGATGGCACTGCCCCGGCCGTGTGAATCCAAGGCCTCCCCAATAAACAATTATAAGAAGGCTTAATGTTCATCACCAAGAAATCTACTTTATACGTGTTTAGACCAATCAAAAGGGGTATCTCAATCCTTCCCATCACTCTCCTTTCGGTACCATCGAATGCTCTCACTATGTTTTGACACGTTTTCATATGAGAGCTATCCACAGGTAACCTATTTAGGGTGGATAGGGGCAGGACATTTAATGCGGATCCGTTATGAATCAACACCCCTGGTAATGTATACCCTTTGCAGCGGGTGGTGATGTGCAAAGCCTTTGTAGAACTCATGCCTCCATGCAGTATCTCATCATCATTGAAGAAGATGAAGTTGTCGGCACTTATATTGTTAACTAGGCGGTCCAGTTTGTTTATAGATATATCGTTAGCGACATAAGTGTAACATCCCGAATTAGGGGTTGTTTGCAATTTTATTATTTTTATTAATTTCACATGCTCGAAAAGATGGAATGCGTATGTTGATATATTCTAGGGTCTAGTCATAACCCCGGGCTAGGTCTGACTTAGGTTTAAAAAAAAAATTTCTTTTTAGTACTTGAGAAGAAAAAGGCTAAGTGAGGAGGCTTTAAAAATAAATTGGGGCGAGGCATGGCATAAGAAACGCCTGGGTAAAGTGGCTCCCATGCGCCACTTAAGGGCCTGGAGGTGACGCCTGGAGTAGGTCTCGGGTTCGAATCATGGTGGCTGCATGGGACGTGTTTTATTTTGGGCTTTTGGCGTTAGAGAGGAAGGGGTTAAGCTAGGAAGGCCTTAAAAATAAATGGCCAGGATTGTGGACATGAAAGTCAGTTTGGTGGAGTGGCTTGGGGCGCCACTTAAGGGCCTTGGTGAAGGGACTCGAGTTCGAGTCACGATGGAAGCAAGGTATGTTTTATTTTTGCCTTTAAGCGTTAAGACAATGGGGAGCGTAGGAAGGAGCCCTTAAAAGAAATTGTAGGGGGTTTATATCACAAATAAACGCCTTGGCAAAGTGGCCTGGGGCATTACTTGTAAGCAGTTCCAGCAGGTCCTAGGTTCGAGTGGCGTGAGCAGCAAATGGATAGTTTTATTTTTATTGCTAGCGTGAAAGGAGAGAAGCTGTGGCCTGCACATGGACACTTGAGTGGATGAATATGCTTGATGGGTTGTTTTTATTTTTAATTTCTGCTGGAAGTATGGGTAAGATTTTTATTTTATTCGTTGGAACAAGGGATTAAGTGATAGGAAATAATGTTGTTTTATTTCAAATGGTTAATTAACACAAAAAGGGAGAAGTGGCCGAATAGGGGGTTGCTTGTGAAGGTATTTTCGGCCAAGTGAAGGGGTGGTGGGAGCCGTATGTGCATAAGTGAGTTTTTTCATTTTTGGTTCTTTGTTCTAGTGCATTTTTCTCCTTAATCAACCTCTCTTTCTCTCATACATTTTGTTATGGCCGAAACTCTTTTTCTGGTAGTCTTCGCGAGCTTGTAGTGGTAAGTTCTCTATCCTAGCAATCGGTTTTTGGTCCTTTATTTTAATGTGCCGAATGCAAGCGTCCAAGCCTTGGTAATGATTGGCCGAATATGCGTGAGTGTCTTAATATGTAATTTTTGAGTGTAGTCGACACCAAGGAGCAAGAGGAGCCTCTCGGGAATCTATTCTTCGAGGTAAGGCATTATGCCATTCGGCCAAGGGCCTTAATTATGGATATAAGCGTGCATGCCGATTCTAACAAATGTTTTGGTAGGGATCTCGACAAGTCAAGTGACAACTTTGGGATTTCGGTAAGTATGGAAAATGGTTGAACATATTTGGCCAAAGGCCATTTTTGGTATTTATGTGTAACCGAATGTACACTATGGTTTTAGGGGCAAATCGGCCAAGGGGAAATCGGAGGCTTTCGAGATTTCAAATTTCTTTGGTAAGTGATAATAAAGGTTCGGCCTAAGGCCATATTCTGTTTTGAGTGCGATTAATCCTTGGGATTATTAGTTTAGCCGAATAAGACTTTTAAAGACTAACCATAGTAACCGATTGTAGGAGCAATACGGGAACACGTTTCGGGTTTTTGTGATAGATTCGGGATTTCTCCTTAGATCTTTGGTTGAACAGGTGTGTAAACTCTTACACACTTCATTAGTATAGACTGTTATTATGATAATATATGACCTCTCGTGTAGTAACTTTGCCTTGTGGGCATAGGCTTGGATTCCGGGTAAGTCCTCTATTACGTGATCTACGATGTGTGTTCGTATATGCCATCATATGCTGTTAAATGCTATGCTATATATAAATGCATGATATATGGGATCATGATACTTGTTATGTGAGCATGATGATGGTGGGATTGATGAGAGGAGGGAGATGATCTCTATGGACTGTCACCAGTGGTTTTGACCACACGATGGGTTGGCCCCATCACTTGATATATTTGTGACTTCGGTCACCAGTGGTTTTGACCACCAGTGTTTTGACCACACCGTTGATATAATTTGTGACTAAGTCTCAGTGGTTTGGTACCACCAGTGGTTTTGACCACATGTTGATATTTGTGACCTATGGTCATCAGTGGTTTTGACCACACGATGGGTTGGCCCCATCACTTGATATATTTGTGACTTCGGTCACCAGTGGTTTTGACCACCAGTGGTTTTGACCACATGGGGTAGAAAAAGGAGTATGGATGGCTAGCTTGGGTTGCATGTTTGCATGTCTTACTAATATCTTGTGTATGAGTTGCATTTTCGGGTTGGGGATTTATACACTGAGTCTTGGTGACTCACCCCTTCCCATATCATTTTGCAGGTGAGTAGATCGCGGAGATGGAGCCGGAGAGGACTCGAGGCGGCCATGCTTGTTCCTTGGATTTGAAATTTTATTTCGCACCGTTAAAGTTTACTATTTACTAAATTTTGGTTTGGTTTGTAATATGGCCGCTAGTTGCTATTTGGATGTTTAAGTAGTTGTTTTTACTTTATTTCTATTATATTACTAATGAACCTATAAACTGTTAAATCAATCGGTTAAAAGTAACGATTTCAAAATGGGTAACCTTTACGAGTTTTCAAAGATGTTACCATCGGGTAGCAAAACTTACCAAGTTAACAATAACTCTGATGTTTCTAAAAATTAAATGATCAAATGTTTTCAAAGGTTTCAACTCAACCATGCTTATAAAATCAATCCCACCTGAGTTTTAATAGACACCGTTTTATAATCTCAGCAAATTTTTAGATTTTTACCAGTTAATCAAAATCTTTCAAAACGTTTTTGCTCTGTGACATACCAGATCCGGTCAAGGCTCATGGGCCGGGTTTGGGGTGTTACAATAAGTTTCGTTTAGCACTTTCTGTAACATCCTGAATTTTTGGGCCTATGCATTTAATGGGTGAACATGTGTAATGTGTTAATTTAACTGTTAGGGGTCCAAATTGGGCTCAGGATGTGGTCAAGGCCTAGGTGAAATTTTTGTTTGGGCACTATAGAGTTTTAAAAGGTGGTATCCGTGTTTAAATTATCAAAGTAGGCTTGTGGCCCAGTGGTCAATGGCGCCACTTAAGGAGCAAGGAGGTGACGCCACACAAGGGAGTAAGGGGCCCAAATTTAAGTTTCATGGAGCCCAATTCTTTTAATTTAAGCTAGCTAATTTTAAGCATTAGGGTTAGGTGGAGTGGATGGCAACAAGGCTATAATTTAGGAAAATTTTAATGTTTTTAATTTGTGGATAATAAGCTGATAAAGGAGGGAGGAGTTGGAGCTAATTAAGTCTCTTTTGGATGAGTTAGTAGATTAAGATAAAGGAGAAAAGATAGGATTTATCTGCAAGGTTAGGTAAGTGCCGAAATTTCTATAAATAGGGGGGATATCTCATCAATTCCGGCAATTGAACCCTACTCTTTTCTTCTTACCTTGTGCCGAAATTTGCTGTATAGTTCTCTTCATCTTTTTTTCTTTTCTCTGCCGAAACCTCCACTCCATTCTCCCTCTCAACTTTCTTTCTTTTCTTTTTCCCTTTTTGGCCGAACTCTCTGACAATCTCTTCCTCATCTCTTTCAAATATTTTAGCCAAAATCTCTAAGCCTTCTCTTGATTTCTTTTTACGTTCTTTCTAAGCCAAAGCCGAAACACTCTATTCAGATCTTCTAAAAGCCGAAAATGCATCTGTTCATCTTTTTTGGGATTTTCATAAAAGCCGAAATCCTTAGATCTCATCTCCTGTGTTTGCTGAATTCTCTCTGGGGTATCTGCTTGTGCTGAATCTCGAAGGAAACTGAAGGTAAGTATTGATTCGTAAGATTTCAATCTTTTCCGGTTTTTTTGGGACTCTAGCCGAATGGCTATAAGGAACTAATCTTAAGTTTTCTCTTATTTTCAGCATTCCGGGATTTGACGGGGAGTTTATCGCTTAGATCTCTAAGTTGGAGTTCAGTAACACTCGAATAGTGTTACTTTCAGAATTTCAAGGTAAGGAGATCTATTGATTTTTATTGTGTAAATTTGGGTATTTATTAACCCTTGGCCGAATGTAGGGGAGCCCAAATCTTCTTATTCTCCCGGCTTTTGAGCAAGGTATTAGACTAAGGGTTGTAGATCCAGATAGTAAGGATATTGACTAAGGGAGTAAAACTACGCGATATCAGGTGTGTAAACTTTTCACACCGTTAGATTGTTTGTCAGTATGTGTGTAACACTTCCACACCATTTAGATTGCCTGTTAAAATATGTTATAAATCTGTTATATTCTGATAAATGCCGAAATCCCGGCATCATGGTTAAAACCCGAGGAGGGTAAAAGCGAATCACCAGGTTAGTGATCCCTGTCATTTCTAAGTGAATGTTCCTGTTAAGGTGACATCTGTGATAAGTATGTTGTCTCTATGATTGCATGGGGTTGGGTTTATTGAAAGGGGAAGTGTTCTGTTGTAGCGGCTTCTGCCATGACCTGTTGTAGCGGCTTCTGCCGTGATCTGTTGTAGTGGCTTTTGCCATGACCTGTTGTAGTGGCTACGGCCATGATCTGACGATGAGCAGCATGTCTGCCATCAATGGTGTGTAGCGGTGTGGGTTGATTGTAGAAATCCCCAAATGGTGTGACTGGCAGGTAAGGGTGGCGTGTAGCGGATGGAAACCTAGGATTTGGGTTGGGCTTTGCATATTTTCTAATATATTATATTTTGTTATAGGTTCTGTGGGGTTAAGGCCCAAGTCTAATGGTGCATGAGGGTTACACACTGAGTCTCGCGACTCACCCTATTATTTAACAATTTCAGGTAGCACCTAGTGCATCGGACTGGGCTGGAGAGGAGTGCGAGGTGGCCATGCAAGAGAATACTTGATCCAGCAGAAGATTTTACTTAGAATATTGTTTTTAATATTTTTGATTAAGGGTTTTCAATTTCGTTGTAATAAGGCCTTGGGCCACTAGACTATTATTTATGTTTCGGTTTTATGTTGGGCTATTATTACTGGGCATTTAAATTTTATGTCTAAATTAAGTTAAGACATGTATAAAATTTCGGTTTTTATTTAAAAACTCACCAAGGTAATTTATAACTTTATACCTTATATGATTTAATAAATTATTAAGTTTTCGGTATAAATATTTAAACCTGATAAATGTTTTTCCAAAGTGCTACGACATGTTTTATAAAAATGTCTTTAGTGACATACCAGATCCGGTTGAAACGCATGGGCCGGGTTTGGGGGTGTTACACTTTCATTAACGCATCACGATGTGTCTCAGAATTTAAGAGTTAAGCTAGCCCTGATATGCGAGCCGGTTGCTTATGTAGCTGTTCTACAACGCTGTACTCGCTATGCTTAAAGAATTTCAGAAATTCCATAGCTTTATTCTCAATTACTGGCTCGTTAATTGGCGATTTAAGCTTGACCGTATTTTCCTTCTTTTGTTCAGCCATTGGGGTCTTTCTTTTAACAGGCTAGCTCCTACATTTGATGGATCATAACGCCTCCCACTGTGCGTGTAAAAACCCACCTCTTGGCCTTCTTTTGAAGCACTAATCGGGTTCTCTTCTCCCGGGATCGTCACGTTGCAGTCATAATTCCAGGGAACCTTCCTACTATCCTTATAAGAAAAAGCTACAAGTTTTTGGATTATAACCCTTGGTGCAATTTGTACTCCGGCTTCATTGCTTCTAGGTCGTGAAATGATAACCACTAGATGGTTGACTGTATAAACCTTCTCTGTTGACCCCTCTTCCAAGGTGCACACTTCTTCTCTTTCAGAGCCCATAGCATATTCAAAGAATTCTAGCTCCTTATTGTCCATCAAATTTTGCACTAAGGCCTTGAATTCAACGCAATCCTGGATCTCATGATCCTCCTTAGCATGGAACTCACAGTAGTTCCTTATCCCTTCCGCCCTCTCTTCTGAATCTTGTTTGATTAATCCTCCCTCTACCATTTTCTCCCAAACCCATTTCAGCGGGGTTTTTACTTCTGTTATGTCCATATTGGTTCTTTTCCCTCCATTCTTGATTATCGCATTTACCCCTTTATCAGAATAATTGGGTAACGAATTTGCTGCCACATTAGGTCCTGATAGGTCGTCGAACTTTACAATTCCCATTTTAATGAACCTTTCGATCAACTTTTTAAATGCGGTGCAGTTTTCAATTGAATGTCCTGTGATTCCCGCGTAATACTCGCATTGAGCATTTGTGTTATACCGTTTGGGGAATGGAGGTTGCATAGGTTTCAAGTAGAAGGGGTATACCACATGTGCATCAAACAATATGTATCGGGATAGACGTGAATTGGAGCCTTTCTGTATTTGGCCTCGGGTTGGATTTTTACCTTGGGGGCCTGAAGACTAGTGGTTACAGTCATTGGCGGGCCACAGGTAATTGGTTTTGAGTAACCCTTGTTGTATGTGCCTACATTATTCACCTTGTTTTCCTTTTTGCTCTAGGCCGATCTTTTGAAGTTTTCCCCTGCGTCTATCTTACCACTTCTCACTGCGTTTTCAATTATTTCACCGGACATTACTATGTCCGAGAAGCTCTTCGTAGCACTCCCCAACCTATGGTTGATAAATGGGGCTTTTAAGGTGTTAATGAAAAGCCTTGTGGTTTCTTTCTACAGAAGAAATGGCTGGACTTGTGTTGCCACCTCTCTCCATCTTTGGGCATATTGTCTGAAGCTCTCATTTTGCTTCTTTTCCATGTTCTGCAGTGTGATTCTACCGGGTGTCAGGTCCGTCACATGACTATATTACTTCATGAAAGCTTGTGCTAAGTCTTTCCACGAATTGATTTTGGCACGACTCAATTGGTTTTACCATTTAGTTGCTGACTCGATCAGATTGTCTTGGAAGTAGTGGATCAACAATTAATCATTATTGACATATCCTGTCATCCTTCGACAGAACATGGTGATGTGAGCTTTAGGGCAACTAGTCTCGTTGTACTTTTCAAACTCTATAGTTTTAAACTTGAGAGGGATTACTAAATCTGAGACCAAACTCAGGTCCTTGGCATCGATTCTGTAATGGTAATCAGCATTTTTCATTGCTCTGAATTTTTCTTTTAGCCATCTGCATCGATCCTCAAGTTGCTTTGGTAGCTCCATTCTTGTTTTTTTCTATTTTTGCCATATCATCTAGATCAGGAACAACAGGATTGGTTGGGTTATCCCCCGGATTGGAACCTGAGCCTGTTTGGTAGTTTGTCAGCGCTGAGGTACCGGTTTGATACTGTTGGGGTCTGATTGTGACAGGTACCCTTCGTGGATACACTTCTGGTTATGCCTGGGTGTTTATCAGGGTAAAACCTGGGGGGTAAATATGATCCTCATTATCGTCCCCTGAGTTGACCGCAGTGCTTTTCCTTTTTTCGCATTCTCCAGCCAACAACTGCGCCAATTGACTTATCATACTTCTTTGGGATTCCAATACCTGATCCCTCATCTCCTGTTGCACTTTCGCTAACTGTTCTTGTAGTTGCGCTTGCAACTGGTCTTGCATCTCTTTTTGAATCTGTTCTAGCCTTTCCAATCATTGGTCCATTACTTTAGTTTTGGTGCAAGTATTGTAAAGATGTTCGGTTGGTTGATTCTTGTTGGTTTCCAGATTGACTGAAATAATTTCGTTTAATTAGGGTCTTTATGTGAAATTTTATGCATATGATGCAATGTAATACAAATGCAATGTAATACAAATGTATGAAATGAATGCAAAAAAAAAGCATTGATTCTGATTCAATTCCATAAGAATAACTTTACTAGAAAACAAATTTCTTTACATAAAACGAATTACATATACGACTTTGCCCTAATGCTCAAAGCCTTAACCTTCCTAAGAAGCCAAGCTAAGTCTTGACCCCGATCTGATTCTGATTCATACTTTAAGCTTAGCACGTCAGCCTGAACTGCTAGGATTTGCAAATGATCGGCCACCTCTCGTATTTGAGCCACAGCTTCATCCATGATATAATCTCTATCCCTGACCTAACCTTGAGAACGGTGAAGTTGCTCTTTCCACTGCTCGTTGTTTGCTTCAAGGAGTTCAACTCGGAGTTCACAATTTTGTAATGTGATCTCGAGCTCTTCTATTTTCCTTTTCAGCTCTTCAATCTTGCTTAAGCTCGCTTTTAGCTCAATTGTGGAGTTGCGATTACGATACTGATGAAGTGACTTTTCTAGTTCTGCTACCATGGCTTTTAATCTAACCTTTTCATTTTGGCATTCCAATAGGTCTCTTTCTAAGGCATTTCCTCGAACCTGGGCATCTTGGCATTTCTTTTCCCATTGATCGGCTCTATTCTTTTCTTCTTTGATCTCTTGCCGCCATTGTTCTGATGTCTTTCCCAACACGGCAGTCCTCATTGATAAGCGCAACTTGTAATCCATTTTTAAACTGTCTAGATCTTCCTCAGCCTTAGTTTTTCCTTTCCTTATTTCATCAGACTCTAGTTTCTGGACATCAACATCTAGTCCTAATTGCATCTTTTCCTCTTCTAATAGCTCTATCTTCTTTCCTAGCTATGAATTTCTTTTTTCAAAATCTTGTCTTATGATCTTTAGCTCAGATGGGACCACTCATAGGTATTCCTCCATTGGTCGAGTGCCTTCTTGACTTGGCCTAGTAATGTTATCATTGACTTTTTTACCCTACCATCCATTATATTCGAGGGTCGTCGTTGGACCTGCAGTAAATCTTTTCATTCGACAGGTTTGGTTCCAGGTGTTAGACATTTTTCAGATCTTTTTTTTAGTTATCTCACTTGTACGAAAACTCGCATTAAGTCAGCCCTTGTGTTGCTGGTATGAACTGCCTCAATCTATACTACCTCAACACGAGTAAAGGAACATATCCAACAGCTCTCCAAATCCCAAGTAGAGTAACCCAGTCGAGATCTCCACACCGGTATAGAATCTCATCGGGGATCATCCAAGGGGCTCTCCATTCGACGTCCTTATCTTGGAGATTTTGAAGTATCGTCATCCATTTTTCTTCTGAAATATCGTCTCGCCTCGATGTAGCCATTAATTCTTTTAATGGAGAGTAGTTCTCGGAGAATACTCGATAAGAAAAATTTTCTACCCACCAAAAGTGGCTATGAAACCATGCCAACAAGAGTTGCGCGCATCCAATGAATCTTCCTTCACCCGCTCTTCGACATGCATTCAAATATCGAAATGTTTCGGCCAAAATTGCAGGGACGGGCATGACCCTCTTATCAAGTCTTTCGAACAAATCTGAAACGGCCTCGTCCACGTGCCCCAATGCTTTAGAGAAAACAACCAACCCATAAATGCTCAAAGCGAAGACATCGACCCTTTTCTTCATATCTAGGTGTGCTAAGATCAAATCTCGCAAACTATTCCAAGGGATACATTTTTTATCTTCTTTTTGCTTGATCCGGGCTGCAACCCATTGCTCACTCATTCCCATGATGTTCATTAGTTTCTTTAGGAAGGTCGAGACATTAGCGGCTTTGGAATAAACCTTGTCGGGTCGAATTCTCGGGGAACGAAGTAAGGTTTTGTATTCTTCTGCAGTAGGTACTAAGTCCACTTTTCCAAAAGTAAAGCAGCTGTAATCACCATAATTATAGTAAAATAACTACTTGATTTCTTCATCCCATTGGCCCCATATCTCTTTCAATTCCTGGAGATTGTTTTAGGTCACGTTGATACGAGTGAAGTCCCACAATTCCGATACATACCCTTCCATCAGACTATCACCTTTCTCTAGTTGCATTTTCTCAGACCATATTCAGACAGCCACATTATCTTCCACTTTATCAAGAAACCCGTTCTCCATGGCAAGCTCTCTATTTAGTAATCGAACGTGAATCAACACCTTTTTTATGATGAAAATGTCATGCAATCATAGTCAAAGCAAAGCAAACAAGTCAATATACAAAGCTAGAATTAAGTAAGCAAGAAATAGTAAATAAAGTGCCTATTCGGATAACCACTAGGGTTTGGTGTGGTTCTACCTAGGGTAAGCTTTTAAGGCTCATTATATGCGATTCGATTCTAAAATAAGGGTACCTAAACCGGTAGATTCTTCGATCCTCACCCATTATAGGCTCATACAGACCAAGTTCAGTTCAGGGGAATACATTTCCCTATGGCTACACGGAGATTAAAATCTCACGAAGACATAGGTACGGATGTATCCCGAAAGCGATCCGCTATCCTATATGGAGGTGAAGACTCACGAAGGAATAATTTCTCACCCCCACTTAAAAGGGTAAAATCGACCGATTATGTGATGCAATATGTGGAGATACATTTAAAAGACTCGAACCAATAAAGCAACCATATTGAAATGATGTGGATCACAAAAATGAAACGCAACGAAAGGATCGTAAATTTAAACCAAATTATCAATTTTCGACAAAAAGACAAGAAATAATCAAATCGAGGCTTGACTCTCTTATTTTGTCCCCAGTGGAGTCGCCAAGCTATCGAAACTATTTTTTTAAAATCGACTTTTATTTAAAAAACGAAAATGTGGGAGTCGCCACCAATCTTTTTTATGAGGTGTGATCGGATCAGCTCGTGATTTGATCGTTTTAATAAGAGATTTGATTTATTAAAACAATGTTTTTCGGTCTACAAAAGTCCAGAAAATAAGTTCGGAAGTCGGTTACGCACGAGGAAGGGTTAGCACCCTCGTTTCGCCCAAAATTGGTACCTAATTGATTATTTGATGTTTTTATGTCGAAAGTTGAAAACTCAGAAAGAATTTAAATTACGATCCCTCTTTGTATTATGTTATTTTTTACTTAAAAATTTGCTTGAATAAGTCAAAAAATATATTAAAGACCTTTTTATCTCGAGGCAACTAAACGTCACGTCCTGTAAGTTAGGACATGGCACTTCGAATACTCGAGAATGAATTTGCCTTTATATTTTTTTATTTGAAATCTCACGTGTTTTAAAAAGATATTCAGTTATTTAGTTCCAGCGAGAAAAAAATTGAAACCCCGTAAGTTAGGCACGACTTTCTCGAGTTTCCAAATATAGGACATCGCCTTATTTTGAGAAAACTTTCCTTTCTGAATAATATCAAATGCAATATTTAAACGATGCATATTTTTTTGGGACATAATATAAAACGACATATTATGGATAAATACATTCAAACGCGATTTTTTGACATAATTTTAACGAAACGAGATAAAATAGTGATGTAGAAAATGGTACGATGATATATGAATAAGATTAAAAGTGCAATTTGTAATAACGTGTATAGATAAATAACAACAATAATAGATAAAATAATAATAATAATAACAATGATACTAATAATAACAAATAATCTAAATCTTCGAAGGTATATAAAAAGATATAAATAAATAAATAAATATAATTAAATGACAATAATGAGGACAAAAATAAAATAAATAATAAAAAGGAATAATAAATTAAATAACAAATAAATACTAGTAAAGTCTAATTAAAAATTTAGAATAAGCAAATAAGCAAATAAACAAATAAATAAAGGAATTTTAAATAAAATGGTTTAAAAAATACTACTACTACTAATAATAATAATAATAATGAATTAAAATAAAAGGAAAATGCCCCAATAAAAGGAAATAAATCAATTTTGAATAATAAATAATGAATAATGAATAAATAGATAAATAATAAATAAAATAATATATAAAAAATCATAAATGGCTGAAATTACATAAAATAAATGTCTAAAGGAATTAAATAGAATTTTGGGCCAAAATCGAGAATAAAAATAAGGTAGAGGATCAAATTGTAACGCGCAAATAACAGGGATGGACCAAATGGGGAAATATCCCTGTCCTCCAAAACGCAGCGTTTTAGTAGGGACCAAAATGCAATAAAGGTGAAACTATCAGGCCAAATTAAAAGAACCAGAAGGATCTAATCGAAACGGGTTGAAAAGGCAAAAGGACTAAGAGCGCAAATAGCCCTTCCGTCCAAAAACACGCGGATCCTAGGCCAAGTCAGGTCAAAGCGCGGATTAAAGGGCAAAACGACGTCGTTTTAGGGCTATTGTGACCAACCTTAGACGACGTCGTTTAGTAAGCCTATTTAAGTCAATTTTTTTTTTTAAAAAAATTCATTCCTTCCATTCTTTTTTTTTTTTTAAAAAGAACTAGGAAATTTCTCTGAAACCTCATTCACCATCCTCTGGTTAGCCCAGAATTCGGCCAACCCTCTGGCCATCGGCCGCAGCGACGGCCACCGATCTCCGACGACGGTGCCGCCGTCTGCGGTGGCCGAAAAACCCAAAAAATCCCTTTTTAACCCTCTCAACCCCCTGATTCTGAATATGGGGTCATTTTTGTAGAAAAAGTTGGCAAAAATGGCCAAAGTGAGAAAAGACCTTTCGGTTCCCGACGACAGAGAACAATTAGGTAATTTTTAATATTTTTTTGTATTTATATATATATCATGTATAAGAAATGAATGAAGAGAAAAAAACCTTTGAATATTTTTTATTTAATTTCGTATTTTCTTGTTCGATTCTCTGTTTTTTTGATTGATCGTGTGGAAAATGGTTACATCTTGGGTTCAGCTTTTATAGCCGATTTACATTGTTTTTTTTATTATATCTCTACTGTTTGCTTTTGTCCTTATCACTGTTGCTGTTTGTGTTCTTTGCAGGCGTTGACGGAGGGGCTTTGCCATTTCGGTGCAAGGCGGAGCAGAGAGCGCACCAGGGGGGTGAGCCAAGCCTCGGGACGAGGTGTGGGCTGTGTACCCGAGGGAGGCGAGCGGCGCACATGGGGGTATTAGGGTTAAGGTTTTATGAAAATGTAAATGTTTGTGGGCTTTGTAAATTGGGCCTATAAACATTTGGGCTTTGTAAAAAAAATGGACTGGACTGTTATTTTTATTTTGGTTTTTGTTTGGTTTAATGGGCCGGGCAAAATAGGCCTATTACAGTTTTACTTGAAAGTTTTTAAACTATTAAATGTACTTAATTTGGTTTCGTAGCTACATAATTATGCTAGAGAATTGTGACTAAGTTGGTCAAAGTTAAATACAAATACTAGTGTTAGAGAGTACCTCCAAATTCTCATATGTCTTTTAAGAGTGGTAGGAAAGACATGGCATTGCGTTAAAAATACTTCCAAATTATGAAATGTTCAAAAATGATTCAGATGGTTTAGGAGATCTATTGTTCTATCATATGTGTCCGCGGACAACTTGATTTTGAGCGGTACTTCTACATGGTGGATTAACAATGAAAGAGGGTTACGTTCTGTGTCTAGCCACTCATACTTGTCATAATAAGATTTCTTGAGGTTTTGTAGTTGTTGTTTGAAAGTAGCTACTTGTTTAGCTAGATCAGGGTCAAGGTATGAGTATTGGACTTGTTGATGTGCTATGGGTATAGTTGTGTCATACTGAAGTTAACTAGATTCGTGATCAACATACGAGCGATAAGCTCGTTGCTTTTGTTGTTGTGATCCATAATTTTCTACTCTCACTTTTATGTCATATAGGTTAACATTTAGCTTAGGTTATCTTAGGGCTTGCCTTTCATGGTTTGTCTTTTCATGTTATGCCTTAGCGCTAAAACTCTAGGGTGGTCCTTTGGGACACATTGTGGCTAGCCCTGGTTACAAACTAACCCCTTGATTTCGCTTTAGCTGGATTAAGGTTTCTTATTTGGCTATTAGGGTGGAGAAAGAAGTTGCAGCTAGATCAGATATTAGGGACAGTAGCCCAACTATTAATAAATGAAAATAAATGGGAAAGTAGTGTAAGTATAAGATGGATGATGGGTGGTATAAGGGTGACTGAACATGTATGGCATGTTAACGTTGACTTTGACATGATTAACTTGCATTGTAGTTCTTACCCCCAACGACCGATGGGTGGTGAGAGTTTGAGTTGTCGAACATATGTTTTGTAGGATTAAAGGTTTAGTGATAGTGGTAACCTAAATTGGGATAGATGAGACTTCAAAAGGTAATATTGCAAGTATGGAGGTTGTTAGAGTTGTGTGACCTGAATCATTGTTAAAGAAAATACAGTGGTAAAACAAGGGGATCTGTGTAAGGCTTAAGGCTGAGGTTATAATAAGGACCATGCGGCACAAGTAGAATCAGTATAGAACTACACTTCTTCTATTTAGCATTGATTAGAATAAGTTTTTGAACCTTTAAATAGATGTTGTCAAAACTACTCTTATATAATTCGTTTTTCAACATTGGTGAATTTCTTCTCCCCTGTCCGTGGTTTTTTTCAAATTTCCACCTAAAATCTGCGTGTTCTTGTTTTTCTTTATTTTGCGACCATTCTATTGCCATTACCGGCATGTATTATAATAGAGGTAGAATACCTAGGGTGATAATACACATAGGGTGTGAAAGATTATGGAATTTGAAAGCTGAAATAACGGGTAGAGGCGAAGGTTTGGTTTGCTTTGATGGTTATAGAGGTCATGGGTGAAGATTTGAGCCAACCAAGGTTTAAGCTCGTGGATAAGTTGGGAATGTTAGGACCTATACTAGAGGCTTGCAATAGTTCAGTCTATGATGGGGGTAGTACAACTATTTGCAATAATGTTACCAATAAGGGCAATAAGTAAGGGGTTTTCAATATTTCAAGTGTTTTCTAATGGATGAGAAGGATTCGTATTAGTTGGAAGGCTAGTTTTGTTGTTAATATGGTTAGGCTGAATTTCGATGAAGTTAGCTTCAACAGTTGGATCCATGAATTCTTGCTCAAGTTTCTCAGGTGAGCATAAGGGAGAGATTGCTCAAGTCAAATGAAGGGAGCATAAGGGAAATATCATTTTAAATGATTTCACGAGTCAATTTAGACTCGTGTAATATTGAGTTTAATATGTTTTTTTTTCCTGTTATTTAATAAGTCTTTACTTTTAGAAGTTTTTGTCTGCTTTTGTAGTATATTTTTAGTCTTGTTTATGCACATAATCTTACTTTTGTAAGTGATTTTAGGGGTGATTTTGTCGCCTTCCTCTCTAGATTGATGGATGTTCGGTTCTTTTATCGATTTTACCTATCCGCCGCTTTGGATAATTTAGGATTGATTTCCTTATTATGATAGTTATTTGCCATCAATCTAAATATGTTGTGCTTGAGTTATGATAAAATCGGTTGTTAACATGTTAATAATGTTGTGTTTGATACTAAGGTTGTAACTTGGTGGTATTGATGCAGTTGACAAATCTTGCACCTAAAAGATAAAAAGCATATGCTAATGTTTTGTGTTTTCTCTTATGAATAACATTCCATTTGATTTTGATAGTGAAATTAAGGGAAACGCCTAATTCTAGCGTTGGCTTCTTACGAAAAGTCTATCCATACTGGATAACTTAAACCGGTAAAGGGGGAGCCCAATCTCCGCATACCCAATTTAAACTAATAAAATGAAAGAATTTTACATTCATAAATAAATAAAAGAGCTTCTCAATAAAAGAATGATAAGAAAAATTGGTTTCTTTATTTTTGGCTTCATTCTCAATTTGTCCTTTAAAAGTATATTCGTCATAATTTTTTTTCTTAATTTATATTTAAAACACACTTATTTTCTAATTTAGTACTTAAAATATGCTATGATTATGTTTTTAGTCCATTTTTAACAAAAAATTAAGAAAAAAATGGTCGCCAATCACATAACGGCACATGATATCTTTATGTAAAAAATAATTATTTTTTTATCAAATGTATTTAAACAGTAAAAAACATAAAAAAATAAATATAAATATATAATATTTTCAGAAATATGTATAATCTAGAAAAAATATAAAAATAAAATTACAAAAAATTGGGTATATAAAAAAAATTAGTTGAAGTTAATAAATTTATTTTTAAAAATGAAAAAAAAACTTTTAAAATTATAAAAAATTGCAAAAAAAAAAAATTAACAATTTGTAAAATTGTTAAAAAGTTGTAAATTTTAAAAATATATTAAAATTTGTAAAGTTATTTAAAAATTATAATAATTTCTCTTAAAACTAGAAATTAAAAGATGCCAAAGTAAGAAGAAATTGAAAATTTAAGAGAGATGATTAAGAAGAACATTAAAACAAATCCCATAAACAGCATGGTAAACCGGATAATAGAATTCTTGCTCCCGAAATGATCATTCCATTTCAAATGATGTAACAATGATAGATTACACTTGCTTATGAATAAATAATAAATGTTAGTTCAAAGCAATCATATTTCAATATTATATCTGCCTAAAATGATTATTGAATGACTAATCAAAGAAAATGGCAGGTAATCACATAATTAATTAAGAAAACATTTCAACTTTTATAATTTTTAACATTTTTTTTATGAAAATGTAAATTATTGACCGACTAATAAAATAATTTCAGCTTGATCCGAGAAATTATTCAGAATCAATAAGGAGGAAGAAAAGATTTTAGATTTTTTAATTTTTTATATATTTGATTATTCATATATGTATTAAGAGTTTATATATGAATTTATATTTTTTTTTAATTTTAAATAATTTTTATAACTTTTATAAATTTTTATAAGTTTTATAAGTTTTTCTAACATTTTTTTATAAAAATATCATTAATGTCAACTAATTTCTTTTCATTTATGTAATTTTGTAATTTTTATTTTTGTTTTTATAATTTATATATTTATTTCTATTTTTATATATTTTTAATATTATATAAATTTGATAAAATAAAATACTTTCTTTTATTTAAAAAAAAGTCACATGGTGCTATGTGTGTCACACCTCAAAATATAGGGTATTAGTTGTAATAAATAAATAAGAAATAAGTCTTAGACTTAATGCTTAAGAAGCTTGTAAATCCTTTAATGGTCCTAGGTTCAAATTGCACCTCTCTCATTTTTTCTTTTTATTTTCAGCAACCTAAGATGAAAAATCTCATTAGAACATATATTATTTAGAGTAAAAATTGAATAAGAATGGGCAACAACCCAAATGGTTAAGCATGTTTGATTCCCCCTTCCTTACCTAGGTTTGAATCACCTTATTTCTAAAGTCTCTTTCATTTTAAATTTCAGCCACAATTAGGTATTTAGCCCTTTTTTTCCCTAATTACCTAAGGATTTTAATTTCTTTTATATTTCAACTCGAATTCTCTCTCTTTTTCCTTTAAATTCTTCTTTTCTTTTCTCTTTTTTTTTTCTTTTTATCAAATTGGTCATTCTGATGCGTCGTTGAAAGCACCAAATATATCCTACTCTCTGCAAAATAATGAAAATAACAGTAAATGGGAAGTAGGGTCGAATCCACAGGGATCGGATTATACAAATGCTTGTTTGTCGAAATCCTGGGCAGAATCGTGCCCAAGAAAACCTGCGTTCCTGAAAAATAAATAAAAAAACAGAATTAATAATTTTTGATCTGGAAAAATAAAAAAACAGAATTTAAGACGAATTAAAATTACGAGAATAAATTACGAGAATTAAAATGAGGAAAATAAAAAGAAAGGGTTTAGAGAAAAGTTTCTTATGTGGAGAGATTCCAGCCTCCAGTTGCCTCGATCCACCTTGGGTTCAATCCTTGGCTTTTAGATGATCCTTCTCAATCTGAATAAGCCAGTTATAGTGGAAGAGGACGCCTACGACCACCAGCTCCAAGGATTTAGATTTTGATTTGGTGGAACCTGACTCTAGCCAACAACCTCTCTTGTGGGATTATCTTATGCTAGATCAACATTTCTCAATGGCGAATCCCACGCCATTTTGTCTCTTGGGCTCGCCAACCTCTGACGCAGTAAGCTAACGAACCGACTGTGCAACCTTCTCAAAATATACAAAGCGGTCGTTCCTTGCACACGTTGAAAAGATCACTTTTTAAGGGATATGGACAGAAGCGTCAGCCCCGTAATGCGGAGAAACGATGAATACCCTGTTGAGAAGGCTAAGTACGGATTCTAAACCTCAAGAACCCTTTTTGGGGATTTTTGGCAACCTTTGGCTAGATGGATTTTAGTGGCTCATGGATAGGATGTAAAAGAAAATAATTATAAAAATAGAAAAGGAAATTTTATTAAAGGAAAATATGGAAAGAACAAAGATTTTTGGGGAGAAAGTTTACAGAAAAGATCAACCCCCATTTGAGTCACTTCATCCCCTATTTATAGTGCTAAGATAAGTAGACTAGTCCTACTTAAATTCCTAAAGATAATTACAAATAATCAAAGATAAATAAAGATAAATAAAATAAATCCTAAATTAAATAATCCTTAATAATTATCCTAATATTAATTATCCTAATATAATTAAAATAGAGTCTAATAAAACAAAGTCTCTTCTTTTGCATTTCAATCCTTGTGTCCTCCATGCTTGCACTTTTGGCACCAACTTTTCCTTTTGTTGCACATTGGTCCATTTTATCTTTAATTTCACATTTTTGGCCCTTAATTTTGCTTTTGCCTCTAATTTAGTCCCTACAAGATAAAAGACCATAAATAGCCCAAATTAGTAGAATCATACTCAAAATAAATATACAATTAGCACATAAAAATATGTCATTTTAGAGTATTATCAGATTCCCCCTACTTAGCCCATGCTTGTCCTCAAGTATGGTTCCTAACCACTGTGAAGATTAGATCCTGAAAGAAATTTTACTCCAAAGTTTTATAAAGATTAGTCAAAAATGCATATGAAAAATAAGAGAACTTCTAAGCTTGCTTTAAGTAAAACAAAAAAAATTTCTAATTAACACACACAAAAATTAAAATCGCCTTGAATTATTTCATGCTATTTAGGTAAATTACCAAACCTACTAAGACACTCTATTTATTTCCGCTTTTAGTCCCTAACTGAAATTTGTACTATATTTTTTTTCTTTTCTCTTTTTTGTCTTTTTTTCTTTTTTTTCTTCTCTTTTTTCTTCTTTTTTCTTTTTTTTTATTTACTTAGGAATATATTTCCGGTTAGCGGAGTTTTACCCATCACGTCACACAACCTTTTGACGCGAAGTAGAATGACAACCCAAGCACCCTACACCAGTTACTCAGTCAGTCACGATCTGAGCCGCATTCATAACCTTGGTTAGCGGAGTTTTACCTATCACGTCACACAACCTTTTGACCCGAACTAGAATGACAACCCAAGCACCCTACCCCGGTTACTCAGTCAGTCACGTTCTAAGCTGCACTCATAACCTTGGAAACATTTATTAAATAAAATTTACACGTAATTTTAATTTTAAGAGGACTTAAGAGAAATAATCAAGCGTCGAAAATAAGTTTTAGTAACCACCTAATAGACATGAACATAATTTAGGCATGCAAATGTATTAAGTGTCCACTTGATATTAAACTTGATCAATTTTACGAAAAGCAAGATAGAGTTAACTTATTAATCATAATTATTTTTAGCCTAATAGAAATAAAACAGTGGAGATAAAATCAAACAGACAGAACCATAACTAACTCAGTAGCCAAGAATCACGCATGTAGGTCAAACAGTGGCAAGTCGTGGTCAAATTCTTGGGCATGATTAGCGACAGAATGTTCTAAAAAAAAATATAGACAACCTAAAAGAGCCTCAAGCAGCAAACACAAAACTCAGCAGAATATGACAGTAATACGAAGAGTACCTCCCCCTACTTAAAACACATTGTCCTCAATGTGGATGCAAAAGAAATAAATAGGAAGAAAAGTTTAGAAAAACTCCCCGTTAGGCTACTGAGCTACTGTCGATTGCGGATGAGAGCGATGAGTTCGGTGAGCTGGTTGCTAACAGTGTCGAGTCGAGCCTCAATGCGCTCTAAATGTTGTTCAACCGTCAATGTGGTTTGGGTTGGAGCGGTTGTTGGTGCGTCAGGTAGATGCCGTTGTCGAAAGATGCGTTCGGATGGTGTAGAACGAACACCAGGAGGAGCAAAGTGGAAGGAGAACGGAGTGCCGAGTAGGAGCCCCATTGAGTCGAGGCATCGGGCATCTAAAGGATCGGCCTGACAAGCAACATGTAAATCTGAAATAGGAGCGTTAGAACCATGCAAAGAAAACAAAAGTTGTGTAATAAGAGATCCTAAAATGAGAGGGCGCTTAGCTTTAATAACATGCTCGAATTGAAGTGCAAACCAATAACCCAAATTAACTGGACGACCGGTATACATACACCATAAAAAGAATAGTTCCGTCTTCGAGACGTTAGCCGGAGCATCTCGACGACCTGAAAAATTGTAAGCTAAATAACGGTGTATGTAACATAAGGCAAGGTCGCGAAACCATAAATCTTTCGATGTTTTTGGGTTATATATAGTCTCGACATTATTAGGTAACAAAGAAAAAGCCTCAACAGCTTTAAAAGCAGTAAGAAATATACACAAACTGTTCTGAAAATCATGAGACATAGCATACTCTTCAGTTACAAAAGATAAAGCAATATTAAAGTCAATAAGAGATAGACTATGCCTTGTACCTAATAGCCGGAATTTGACAACACCAGGTGTGTCAATCGAAACAGGATTGTGCCGATTAAATTGAAAGGTAGAATAGAATTCAAAAACAAGTTCATAATAGGCAGAATAATGTACATCAAAATTTCCAACCCAGCCAATATTCTTGAAATAATCGTTAACAGCAGTTTCAATGTGCAAAGCAGCCAAAACAGGAATCAACAGACACTTACAAGGCACAATCGTTTTATGACGGAGGAAATCGTACCTGTTTCGAGCAGTAGAGGATGTGAAAGAAAGGGTACCATGCAAATGGCCCTCCGGAGGTAAAACGTTGACGCGAGAACGGTCTGTTCGGCCCCGAGAAGGTATCGGGCGGTGCTCGTCAGTCGTGATGGAAGAGTCGGCAGCACTGCTAGAGGAAGAAGCCGAAGCTACTACTGGTGTGGGTTCGGGTCGATGTCATGATCGTTGGGGAAGCGGGGAGGAGTCGGTGTCGACGAATAGAGTTGTTGTTGTGGGGCCCAATCGAGCTGCGCGTCATGGTGGCCGACGCCGAAGCCTATGCGCCGGTTCTGGTGCTTCGGTCGATGGTGGTGCTGGAAGGGCGCGCATGTGGTCGAGGCGTGAACGGCCAGAGACTGGTGACTCGTTGTCGTTGGCCGGAGGAGACACCGAACGACGCAAAGGGGACGTCGGCGCTGCCGTCGCGAAATCGCTGAGGGTGAGGAGTGGAGAGAAGCCGGGGTTTCGGTGGCTTGGGGTTTGGTCATGGAAGACGAGGAGGGGGAGGAAGGAGAGGAAGAAGGAGAGTCGGCGAGGTTGGGGAGTCGATCGGCGGTGAGGATGAGGATGAGAAAGGGGCGTCGATGAGATCGACGGCTTGGGGAGCGCAAAGGCGACGGCGACGAGAGTTGACGGTGAACATGGGTTCGACGACGGTGCGGCTCCGAGTGCGTACCATCGTGGTCGGTCGGCTGCGAAGCTATTAGGGTGAACGGCGGTTTGAAGGGTGGAGGAAGGGGTGCGTGCGACGGCAAGGAAATGGGGGAAAGAAGGTGGGAAAAGTGTTTAGGTTTTGGGGGTTTTAAGTAGCTGTAAGGGGTGTTTGGCTGCAGGGTTAGGGAACTCTAAGTTGGTATAAGCCTGTTTGGCTGCAGGGATATGAAATTCTGGACAGGAATAAAACCTGGAATAGAGGCTATTTGGTACCTTGGATAGGGCTGTTTGGCTCTGTTTTGTCCCCCTTTCTTTGCTGAATCTTTGCTCCGTTTGACTTGATCAAAGAAGAGAATTTTTATTAATATTTAAATAAAAATTAAAATAAAAGAACAATAAATTAAAAATAAAAGAAGAGGAAGCAATAAATAGTGAATAGAAACAAGAATGAAAAATAAAAGAAAAATAAATATTGGGTTGCCTCCCAACAAGCGCTTGTTTTATGTCATTAGCTCGACGACTCAAACGGTTCTATGGAGGTTCCAAATAATTTTTTTCAATCGAGTGAGCCCGAAAATTTTCGTAAAATGGTTTCAGCTCAACGGCACCATGAGAGAACACTTCAGTAACAACGAAAGGCTCTTGCCATCGTGATCGAAGCTTACCTGGAAACAATTTCAACACAGAGTTATAAAGTAAAACCCGTTGTCCTACTGAGAAATGCTTTTGAGCTATTTTCCTATCATGAAACAACTTGGTCTTGTCTCTATAAATACAAGCGTTCTCATAAGCATCGTTACGAATTTCCTCCAACTCTTGGCTATCTAACTTCCTCTCCTCTCCAGCAGGGTCTAGCTCCATATTACATTGTTGAACCGCCCAATAGGCTTTGTGTTCCAACTCCACTGGAAGATGGCAAGCTTTGCCAAAAACGAGCCTGTATGGGGTCATTCCAATTGGTCCTTTATATGCCGTTCGATAAGCCCACAGTGGGTCATTAAGCCGAAGACTCCAATCTTTTCGGTTGGGCCGAACTGTCTTCTCCAAAATAGCTTTTATCTCCCTATTTGAGACTTCAGCTTGCCCATTCGTTTGGGGATGGTATGCTGTAGCTATACGGTGATGGACTCCATATTTTGCCAACAGTGCCTCCATGATTTTATTGCAAAAGTGGCTGCCACGATCACTAATTAGGGCTCGAGGTGTGCCAAACCTGGAAAAAATAGTTCGTTTTAGAAATTCCACAACGATCTTGGCATTATCATTACGAGTAGGTTTTGCTTCAATCCATTTAGAAACATAATCTACCGCGAGAATTATATACGCATTGTTAAATGAAGAAATAAATGGGCCCATGAAGTCGATGCCCCAAACATCAAAAATCTCGCATACATGAATCGGGGATAAAGGCATCTGATTTCGTTTAGTGATGTTACCTGTACGTTGGCATCTTTCGCAAGACTTACAGAAGTTATACGCATCTCGAAAAATTGTGGGCCAATATAGCTCACATTCTAGCACCTTATGAGCGGTCCTCTTAGGGCCAAAGTGTCCCTCGCAAGCTTCAGCATGACAAAAATTAAGGATAGAAGTTACCTCAGTTTCTGGGACACATCGTCGAATCATCTGGTCCGAACAGTGCTTCCACAAGTATGGGTCGTCCCAGATGTAGTATCAAGCTTCTCGTCTAAGCTTATCCTTCATGGAACGTGTTAACTCAGTGGGTAACGAGCCTGTGGCTAGAAAATTTACCATATCTGCGTACCATGGGAGACGTGCTTCTGTCAAGAATAGGCTTTAGTCAGGGAATTCTTCCTTAATAGGGACGTCGTCAAAAGGCACTTTTATTCTGCTTAAGTGGTCAGCCACTAAATTCTCGCATCCCCTTTTGTCTCGAATTTCAACGTTAAACTCTTGGAGCAACAAAATCCACCTAATGAGCCTTGGTTTTGCATCCTTCTTTGCGATCAAGTACCTGAGTGCTGCATGATCAGAAAAAATAATTACTTTAGATCCCAATAAATAAGATCGAAATTTATCTAAAGCAAATACTACGGCTAAAAGTTCTTTTTCGGTAGTGGTGTAGTTGCTCTGTGCTGCATCCAAGGTTTTCGAGGCATAGCAAATGACATGGGGTTCCTTATCTATCCTTTGCCCTAACACAGCTCCTATACTACGTTCGCTTGCATCGCACATAATTTCAAATGGGTACTTCCAATTCGGCGGTTGCACTATAGGAGCGGAGACCAACTTCTGCTTAAGTGTATCAAAAGCCTCCTTACACTTCTGGCTAAACTCGAACTGCTTATCTTTTTGCAACAACCCACAAAGTGGTTCCGCTATTTTCGAAAAATTTTTTATAAAGCGCCTATAGAACCCTGCATGGCCAAGAAAAGAACGAATTTCCCTTACAGTAGAGGGATAAGAAAAAGAATTTATAACGTCAATTTTGGCCTTATCGACCTCAATTCCCCTAGAAGAAACTATGTGCCCTAGAATTAAACCCTTGTCTACCATAAAATGACACTTTTCATAATTTAAGACAAGATTGAATTCTATACACCTGCTCAAAATTATCGTTAAGTTTTTAAGGCATTCATCAAAACAATTCCCATAAACAGTAAAATCATCCATAAAAACTTCGATAATCTTTTCCACATATTCAAAAAATATACTCATCATGCATCTTTGGAAAGTAGCTGGCGCATTGCAAAGACCAAACGGCATCCTCCTATATGCAAATGTACCAAAAGGGCACGTAAAAGTGGTCTTCTCTTGGTCCTCTGGCGCGACTGGTATTTGAAAGAAACCTGAATATCCATCAAGACAGCAAAAGTGAGTTTTTCCAGCTAACCTTTCAAGCATTTGATCAATAAAAGGAAGGGGAAAATGATCTTTTTTAGTGTAGGAGTTCAACTTCCTGTAATCTATGCAGACATGCCACCCATTTTGCACTCGGGTTGGCACGAAGTCACCCTCGGCATTCTTCTTTACTGTCACGCCCGTTTTCTTGGGCACGACTTGCACCGGACTTACCCATCTGCTATCTGAAATGGGGTAGATTACGTCAGCATCCAAAAGCTTGATTATTTCCTTTTTTACTACCTCCATCATATTCGGATTTAGCCGTCTTTGCGCCTCTCGCCTCGGTTTCGTGCCCTCCTCCACGTAGATCCTGTGTGTGCATGTCAATGGGCTTATTCCCTTTAAATCTGCAATGCTCCAGCCAATTGCCTCCTTATGACTTTTCAATACACGAACCAAACTTTCCTCTTCATGGGAAGAGAGTCGATTGGAGACTATGACTGGTAGGGTATCATCGTCACCTAAAAACGCATACTTCAGATGTTCAGGTAGCGGTTTCAATTCCAATTCTGGTGCCTGCATAACAGAGGGTAAAAGCTTAGTACTTGGGGATAACAACTCATTAACGGATTCAAATTTATCAAAGTCAAATTTAAAATCATAAATGGATTCAAAATTTTCTTCCACTAATGAGTTGATTATATCGTAGACGTTAAATTTCACGATCTCCCCATCAAACTCCATTGTGAGAGTTCCACTTCGAACGCCAATTTTAGTACTAGCTATACTAAGGAATGGTCGTCCCAACAAGAGATCTGAAGATCCCGGAGCACTGTCCTCCATTTTTATCACATAGAAATCTGCAGGAAAAATAAGTTCGTTAACTTTTACCAACACGTCCTTGAGGACTCCTTCGGGATGCACAACGGATCTATCTGCCAACTGAATAATAACACCTGTTTTTGTCAAAAAACCTGCGTTAAGTGATTCATAAATAGAATAGGGCATTACATTTATGAAAGCTCCTAGATCACACATAGCCTTTTTAATTCCCAATGTCCTATTTTGCATGGTATTGCAAACATACCCCTATCCTTACATTTTGCCGGCATTTTCAGCTGTAACACCGCGGACACATTTTCACCAACATTCACCCTTTCATTACCTATTAACTTCCGTTTGTTGGTGCAAAGTTCTTTAAGGAATTTAGCATACCTGGGTATTTGCTTGATGGCATCCAACAGTGGAATGTTGATCTCGACATTCCTAAATGTTTCGAGGATCTCCTTGTCCTCCTTACCTTTTCGACATTGGTTGAAACGTTCTGGAAAGGGAGGTTGAATTTTAGGCAATAAAAGTCTTGGTCGGACCTGTTCGTCTTTCTCAGATTTTTCCTGGGCGATTTCTTGGGCATGATTCCTGTCGGGAATCGATTCCAGAACTTTTCCACTTTGCAGCGTTACTGAATTTGCGTTTTGCCTTGGGTTTGGCTCTGTTTGGGACGGCAGCTTCCCTTGAGAACTTATTCTCTCGATTGACGTGGTCAACTCCCTTATGGACGCCTTGGTTTTCTGTTGAAACTCAAGAACGTTAGCTGCTAATTTATTGACAAGAGCCTCTAGATTGTTACCTGGGTTTTGTGGCTGTTGTAGAGGTCGGTTTTGGTATGGCTAATTGTATCGTGGATTAGCTCCATAACTCAAATTAGGATGATCCCTCCACCCTGGGTTGTAGGTTTTAGCATAGGGATCATAATGCCTTTGTGGTGGGCTAGGGAAGTTTCCCACGGCATCCAAATAAGCCATAGTGTCATCAATCAAACTGGGACATGCATCAGTTGTGTGCTCCGATGTAGCACATATCCCACATAATCGAGCTGGTTTAGCTTTTTCTGCAACAAGAGAGCTCACAATATTAGTAAGTCTATCAAGTCTATCTTCTATGGAAGAATTACTTAGCTGGTGAACCCTTCTAGGGGGCTCAGGATTAGCTCGAAACTGCTGAGAATTTGCAGCCATTGTAGAGATTAAGTCCCTTGCTTGTTGGAGAGTCATGTTAACAAACGCTCCTCCACTAGCGGCGTCTACCATGTTCATCTCCATCAATTTCAAACCTTCATAAAATTACTGGAGGAGAGATTGCTCTGTTATACCGTGTTGAGGGCAGCTCGCACACAACTTCTTAAACCGCTCCCAATAATCGTAAAGAGTCTCTGCTTCTTTTTGCCTTATCCCCCACGATCTCCCTTCTTAGCTCAGCTGCTCTAGATGCTGGGAAAAACCTGTTGAGAAATAAGCGAGATAGATCAGGCCAAGTAGTTATAGATCCAGGAGGTAAATAAAATAACCATTCCCTAGCTGAATCTGCTAGGGAAAAAGGGAAAGCGCGCAATTTAATTTGATCCTCAGTTATGCCTTGGGGTTTCATACTCAGACAAACCATATGAAACTCCTTCAAATGTTGATGAGGGTTTTCATTCTGTAACCCTCGGAATGTTGGCAGCAACTGAATTAACCCTGATTTCAGTTCAAAATTGGTATCCATAGTAGGATATGCGATGCACAATGGCGGTTGTTCTGTCGGAGCTTCGGCTAGTTGCCGAATCGTTTGAGCCATTGGTTGTTGTACCAAATTAGGGTTTTCGTCAACCCTAGCATTGAACACTTCTTCAAATGGATCGACTTCTTCTGCTTTGCTTTCGAGCGTTTGAGTAGGGTTTTCGTTAACCCTAGACTCCGTTTCGTCGTCGACCCTAATTTCTGGTGGTGGATTGCTTCGAGTCACTACCACCGCTGACTGCTTTTTCCTCAACTTAGTTTCTTTTCGATTAGCTTTTGCAGTCTTTTCTATCTCCGAGTCAAATGCAAGAATGCCTGGGGCAGATCTGGTCATAGAAAACAAAAAAATAGGATTAGTACGTTACCGATCCCCGGCAACGGCGCCAAAATTTGATGCGTCGTTGAAAGCACCAAATATATCCTACTCTCTGCAAAATAATGAAAATAACAGTAAATGGGAAGTAGGGTCGAATCCACAGGGATCGGATTATACAAATGCTTGTTTGTCGAAATCCTGGGCAGAATCGTGCCCAAGAAAACCTGCGTTCCTGAAAAAGAAATAAAAAAATGGAATTAATAATTTTTGATCTGGAAAAATAAAAAAATAGAATTTAAGACGAATTAAAATTACAAGAATAAATTACGAGAATTAAAATGAGGAAAATAAAAAGAAAGGGTTTAGAGAAAAGTTTCTTATGTGGAGAGATTCTAGCCTCCAGTTGCCTCGATCCGCCTTGGGTTCAATCCTTGGCTTTTAGCTGATCCTTCTCAATCTGAATAAGCCAGTTATAGTGGAAGAGGACGCCTACGACCACCAGCTCCAAGGATTTAGATTTCGATTTGGTCGAACCTGACTCTAGCCAACAACCTCACTTGTGGGATTATCTTATGCTAGATCAATGTTTCTCAATGGCGAATCCCACGCCATTTTGTCTCTTGGGCTCGCCAACCTCTGACGCAGTAAGCTAACGAACCGACTGTGCAACCTTCTCAAAATATACAAAGCGGCCGTTCCTTGCACACGTTGAAAAGATCACTTCTTAAGGGATATGGACGGAAGCGTCAGCCCCGTAATGCGGAGAAACGATGAATACCCTGTTGAGAAGGCTAAGTACGGATTCTAAACCTCAAGAACCCTTTTTGGGGATTTTTGGCAACCTTTGGCTAGATGGATTTTAGTGGCTCATGGATAGGATGTAAAAGAAAATAACTATAAAAATAAAAAGGAAATTTTATTAAAGAAAATATGGAAAGAACAAAGATTTTTGGGGAGAAAGTTTACAGAAAAGATCAACCCCCATTTGAGTCACTTCATCCCCTATTTATAGTGCTAGATAAGTAGACTAGTCCTACTTAAATTCCTAAAGATAATTACAATAATCAAAGATAATAAAGATAATAAAATAAATCCTAAATTAAATAATCCTTAATAATTATCCTAATATTAATTATCCTAATATAATTAAAATAGAGTCTAATAAAACAAAGTCTCTTCTTTTTGCATTTCAATCCTTGTGTCCTCCATGCTTGCACTTTTGGCACCAACTTTTCCTTTGTTGCACATTGGTCCATTTTATCTTTAATTTCACATTTTTGGCCCTTAATTTTGCTTTTGCCTCTAATTTAGTCCCTACAAGATAAAAGACCATAAATAGCCCAAATTAGTAGAATCATACTCAAAATAAATATACAATTAGCACATAAAAATATGTCATTCTAGAGTATTATCACATTCCATTACTAAAATTATTTTTGCTCTGGATATCAAATCAATCACCGATAAATTGATTCTCTATTTATTGTTGAATTCATCGTTGATAGCCTCCGTAATCCCATCAAGTTCAATAAGTGCATCTCGATCTAAAGTTTAAGACCCCAAATTTCGTAGAATTTCTATTTCATATTGATCTTTCAAATTAATTAGTCGATCTTTTACGGTTCTTGACGAATCTTTCGTTAATTTTGTTGAATCTTAATAAATCTTAGAAAATTAAATCTAACCCGTGTACAAATATCGTTTGAATGACTCGTTACAGGTGCATCGGACCATAACGTCGCTCGAGACTCCGACGACAGGTGTGTATTCTTTCACAAGTAAATCGGGGCAAACCATGCCTTGGAATAGGATCGCACGGCCAACCACATGGGCATGTAGACCATCTTTGTAGACCACACGACCCCTCACACGGCCATGTCCCCCTGAAACCCTAAAATTTTTTATTCTCACACAGCCTAAAACCCTCTACACAGCTTATCACATGGTTGTGTCTCCCTTATAGGTTGATTTTGTATATACCACACGGCCACGGTTTGCCACACAGCCATGTATCCCCTCCACACGGTCTAGGGCTTCCCACACGGTCCAGTCACACGACCGTGTGTCCTTTGCTTTACAAGTTTTATAATTTTACCCAAAATTTTATGATTTGTTCAATTTAGTCCTTGATTAATTTCTGAACTATTTTCATGTATTATATTATTCAAATAAGCCCCTGATATTATGAATGTTGGAATCCATGAATTGACTGACCGTATTAACAGAATGATTATTTATTTGCATGGATTGTGAACAATACGTATGACTATTGTTTCGATGTTTGTGATTGTACGTATAGTATGCTTTATGACACTATTAAACCGAACACTTAATAAGCATGGCTTGTACTATTGAAGTTAATCTATTATAAGAATATTAATTGCTACTGTGTCGAACTGTCATAAGCATATTGATTGCTACTGTAACACCCCAAACCCAGCCCAATCGTTATGGCCAAATTTGGAAAGCTACATTGGCCACCTGAATGACCTAGAAAACTTTCTTGGTTTTCAAACATACTTTCTAAACCATTTTTGTAAATCATTCAAAACTAGTGAAATCAAATATTTAACTTAATCTTGCAAAAATATGAGAATTATAGAAGTCAATGATTTCAGTATTTCTAAAATTTTAATCGCTATTCAAAACTTCTATAATTACAATCATATTTCAAAATCATCCGTTTATTTATTCAAAACTAAAGAACTTGGTTATTCATCGCTATTTATAGGAAAAACATGTTAACTTCAGAAATCAAATGCCTTAAGAAATCTCATTTGTAAGCATTAGTAATTTTGAAAGCTAAGTCTAATTTTATTAAAAATTCGTTTCTCAGAATTGCAACGGAAAAATGTAACATTGACATTTTTATAAGAATCGCAACGAAAATTTTTACTAAAACCATATTTTGTTAAAAAATAATATTTCATGTAAATTCGGAAAAACATCAATAGACAATTTAAAACCCCCCAAAATCAAGTTGTATTGTTGTCTAAAACTCATTTTCATTGTCGAAGCGAAAAATAGTGATTTTCTCAAGTTATAATAGAAACCAAGTTTCATGCGTATTCTTATCAAATACTAATTTATTCAGTTTTTAAAACTTAATGACACGCAATCAACTAATGCATATCAGGATGAAAAATCTCCAAAGTAAAGTCCCCTGCTACAGTCCATATTCAAACTTATTACAATTCCAAAATATTTAATTAGTTTAATTTAAAAAGAATTTCGAGAAACTCCTCCAAATGCCGTCATCGAATCCTAACCTCGGGGTTATCTGTAAAATCAAAAAATTAAAGGGGGTGAGCAATAAAGCTTAGTGTGAGTCTTGACTCAAGTATTAAGTAGGAATTCAATATACAAAACAAATAACAATAAGCACATACTCATTATTCAAAATATCCAATATTCATGGACATGATCATGACAGTGCAGTTTTTTTCAAAACAATTATGCAAATCTTTTTAAAACGTCCTACTCATCACTGCTACACTAAAAAATCGAGTTCCCCAAAACTCGTTCACCCAGACACTCCAAATTTGCAAACAAGCTACCATGTAGGTTGTAGATAAACTACCAATATTCGTAGACAAGCTATCATGTAGGTTGTGGATGAAGACACCAATATTCGCAAACAAGCTGCCATGTAGGTTGTGGACGAAGCCACCAATTCTTCCTCAGTATAATGTCTCACCCCATGTAAGTGATATGGCTACAATAAACATATATATATATA
>CM016623.1:23008471-23028781 GCA_005393395.2 Gossypium australe
GTGAGTAAGAGGTTGATAGTGAGAGTGATCCCGATATGGACGATATACCTGATGATATTGACGATGAAGATGTGAATGACGATAAAAACATTAGCGCGTCTTCGGTCAGGAACCAGATGCGATGTATTATGATACACAATAATCCTGGGCCATACATGTCGCTCATAGACCCTGACACAACGCGTGTAGCTGAGTTCTTGGAGTACCCTGAAATACTTCCTGCTCACTGGCTGGCTGTAAATTTCGAGCATGAATTATTCGTAGGCCAGAGCTTCGAAAGTAAAGAAGAGTGTGTATTTGCTATTAAACGGTATAGCATGGATATATCAACGGATTACAAATTCGCAGTGTCTAAACCGACGGTATATATTGGGGAGTGTTGGAAGGCAGCGGAAGGCTGCAATTGGCGGGTACGAGCTGCATTCATTCAAAATTCGCAGATGTAAGAGATACGAAAATTGGTTGGACCTCACACATACAGATCGACACGTATGACAGAATATCATCGAAAACTTGATTCCAAAACTATTTGTACGTGTATCATGCCAATGGTGAAGGAATGCCGACCATTAAAGTTTCGGTATTGATTGCTGAAATACAAGCATGATTCCAGTATCGAGTATCATATCAAAAACGTGGATAGCTAAATAGATGGTAATGGAGCAATTGTACGGGGATTACGATTCATCGTATAACGAGCTACAGGAATGGATAGCTGCTATGCGGGAGTACGTACCGGGAACTATGATTGAGTTACAGACACGACCTTATTACGGCCTGGATGACCAATTACAGCCGGGGAAAAGAATTTTTCATCGGAAGTTCTGAACGTTTGATCCATGTGTGTGGGCATTTCCACACTGCAAGCCGTTTGTGTAGGTGGATGGGACATGGCTATATGAAAAATATGCACAGATCTTACTTATTACGGTTGCTCAAGACGGCAATAGGAACGTGCTCCCAATAGCATTTGCCATAGTAGATAAGGAGAACATGGAATCCTGGGAATTCTTCCTTACCAACCTTCAAAGGTATGTTATTAGCAACGATAATATTTTCATCATCTCCGATAGAGGGAAAGGATTAATTGCCGCAATTAGGCGTTCCGGTGTGCAATGGAGATCTGTTTACTGCATTCGTCACATTGCGACTAACTTCTTTTGAGATTATAAGAATGCAAACTGGAAGAGACAAGTGGTGAAAATGGGTAAAGGATAACCTTATATTTTTAATATAAGTTTAATGTTTTTATGTTATCCAGTTACTGTAACTTATCTTTTATTAAAACATATACAACGTACGAGTTAGAGCCACATATTTTTCGCCAAAGAATGACTCAACTTGAGAGTGACATGGAAGGTCA
This sequence comes from Gossypium australe, assembly GCA_005393395.2. Lineage (NCBI taxonomy): Eukaryota > Viridiplantae > Streptophyta > Magnoliopsida > Malvales > Malvaceae > Gossypium > Gossypium australe. The sequence goes on from CM016623.1 coordinate 23,009,835, forward strand.
AACGAATAAATCTTTTCAACAGTAGTTGGGTACAATGGAGCCATGGCAATGGGCTAAAAGTTTTGACGAGGGCTTTCGTTATGGTCAAATGACCACAAACTTGGTGGAGGGGGTCAACGCTGTGTTGTTGAAAACACGACATCTTCCGATTTCATCTGTCTTCTTGGCTACATTCTACAGGTTGGCAACCTTGATGCTAGGAATGAGTGAACAACAAGTCAACCAGATGGATGCGGGACACGTGTTTGTGGAAGATGTCAGGGATGCATTGATTGCAAACCTTCGGATTGCAAGGTCGATGACTGTAGAAATATATTCACGACGCCTGGAAACTTTTCGAGTTACGAAGTCCATCGGTCATCGACCCGGTTTGCCACCTAAGTCTTATGGAGTTGATCTCTGGAACAGACGGTGCGAATGCAGGATGTTCCAAACACTTCATTATCCGTGTGCACATATCGTGGCAGCGTGTGCTAAAGTGAACCTTAATGTTGAACAATTTGTTGATGATGTGTACACACTCGAGCGCACGTTGCGTGTCTGAGAAAATGAGTTCCTTGTCCTGCCCAACCTGACTACGTGGGATGTGCCTCGGACGACTTTCGAGCTTGTCCCAGACATAGCGCTACGCAGGAATCCAGGAGGTCGTTGGCAATCATCCAGAATCCGTAATGAAATGGACATTAGGGAGAAATCCGACGGTAAGCATTGTGAAGTATGCAGGTTAGGTGGTCATAATCGAAGTAAATGCCCTCAGCGAAACTATCATGTTGGACAATTGTCACGAGCGAGTGGGAATTGAGCTTATTTAGATTAACATGTTTTGTATTGAGATTTTTGGTGATTTTGAGTATTTAGGGCTTAATTGCAAAAATAAATAAATTGAGGGACTGAAATGCAAAATAAATGACATGTATGGATTGTATGAATATGGGTAAAATTCGGCCCTACTATGGTGTAGTCAAATTTTTGAATAATTTCTATTTTGTGCGATATGGGTAAAATAATAAATGTTGAATTTTGGGTTGAAGGTATATAAGCCATGCAAAAATGGCTTGGTTATTGCAAGTGTTTCATGAATATTTGGTCAATAATTTTATTATGTATTTAATGACAAGTGAGATTACTATTTTATGGTTGGTTATATATGTTCATGTACACTAATTCATATTTAGCTATGGTATAATGTATAAATATATATGATACTTATTTAAATGTACAATATGATTATATAATTAGATATGATTATTAATAGTTTGTTTTTAACGTTAAATCATGAGTGGCTTTAGTGAATATATGAAAGTTTGAAATTGAACTGTTGATTCATAATGCCTTATACAAATTTTATTATGGTCAAATTTTGTTACAAATTTTAAAGCTCCAATTAATCAAGTTCATTTTATACAAATAAAGTACAAACATTGTAATATTTAAAAATACAAAATAGAGGAAAATCAAAACCGCAAGAAACACCTAAAATTGATGGTTCGACGGTGTGGTCCTAGGTGTATACTTCTGCGGTGGTCGACGTTCACGTTGTGGGTGCTCGCGATGACCAACATCCTCTTCAGGCCCAGGTAGGGGTCTAGGTGGGGGTGTGCTAAACATGGCAGAAAAATCATGTGGCTCGAATGGCATCGATGAACTTGAGCTAGAATGAGTGCCATGATGCAGTGGATACGACCCAAGAGGCCTGATGTTCTGCAGTGGATACGAGCCGGGAGTGCTGTACTGCGGTGGGTACGATCCAAATATATCAAACCCGTAATGGTATCCACCTCCTGACGAGCCCGGGAAGTAGTCATTGCCCGACACATCTGGATGATACGAATGTGCATCCGAATTTGAATGTGGTTGCTCAGGCTCCGGCTCGGGATCAGGATCTGCAGCTGCCTCGGCCTCTATATCAGCCACTGGCTTGTATGCCCCATGTCGCTGCATGTGTGCGGGGACTACAGTCGACTGCCCTCTGAGTATATATGGCTTCCCCATACTAGAGTACCATTGTATGTACTCTAATGGAGGTTGCAAATTGGAAGACATATCCATCTGGGGTATTCAAGACATCCGATCATTCCAGACCGCAATAAATCTCCGATGCTTAACCCCCCAATGCAGTCACTGTGTCCCTCTCTTGTTCATGCAGTGAACCTCTCCCACTTGGCATGGCGAATCCGGGATATATTGGATGCAACCAAACTGTCGCAGCACTCGATCCCCGTGGTACCACTCGACTACATTGAAATTGATAATTGGTGCGTTAGTGCACCACATATGCAAGTGAATGTAGGCAGACGGGGGTATAATGGCTGCAATTTCCAGTCTACGATATGGCATCCATATAAACTGTACGATTAATAACATTGTTAAAATTTAACACGGTGTGAGTAAGATATACAAAGTAACACGTCACGAATATTGGAATCGCTTACCCCTTCCCCGACATGTTGTTCAATCATAAGTCGGTATATCGGGACAGTGTACGACCTCCCGATACCCGGATAAATACTCCATCTACAAAAACAAATTTCAAGTCAATATAGTATCGTTACAATAGTATCAATATAAAGAAATTGTCAATTAATAATAAGTTATATTTCATCACCTGTTTACTAGCGGATATAAGTATGATTGGTGGGTAACTATGCCAAGAATGGCATCCGATAAAGAGCCCACGACTGCAATAATGTAAGGCATCCGCCTATGTCTGGCTGCTGGCTTTGTCGTCCGACAAAGCTCACTGTACAACATCGCAAGAACTGCGGAGCCCCAACTATACGAGCGAACATTGCTCAAATCAGCTAATAGGGGTAAGTACATGATATGAACCCTATTATTGTTTGCATCGAGCATCAGTACACCCCCTATGATGTACATAATGTATGCTCAAGCAGCGCACATCAACTCGCCTTCAGTGGTATTAGCTGATAAGTTTTCATACCTCGCTCTCAGCCATGTAAATTTCAAGCTCGAAATATTTTCTTCATCATTGTCGTACGAGATCCTAGTAGGCTCTGACAAAGTGTAAATGGGTCAGCTATCGCACTGACGCCCATAACGGGACTCCCGTCGATTGGGAGCCCAAGTTGCACTGCAACATCCTCTAGAGTGACTTTGCACTCTCCACAGGGGAAATGAAAAGTGTTGGTCTCCGGGCGCCAACGCTCGACTAGTGCGGATATTAAATCATACCGCAGATCAAACGTCCGGATCAATGCTGCTGACCCGAATCCAGCTTGCTCTAAATAGGGCATCAAGCGTTCATCCGGGGGATTTCCTAAGCCATTCACCCGGCCCCTTAATACACGGTACGAGCCCTGACAGTGTTAAATCACAAAAAATTATTGTAATAACATAATTTATTATGTAGCTATTTTGTTAATATAACCCGTGATTAATAAATAACAATACATTACCATATCATTAGCTGCGTCAGATATGTGAGGATCTGTACTAATCAATGGAGTCATTGCCGTCTCAAATATTTAATTTTTAACCTACATAAAAAACAATAAATTTAAAAAATAACATGCCAATAAAAATAATATAACAAAAACATAACATAAACGACACATAATAAAAACCACTTATTTTGGCCCTTTGTTCGTATTTTCCTCATTTTTCAAATTCTATTACTTTCAAAAAATATACTATTTTCGTATTTTATTATTTTATATTATAGTACATAATGTTTCAAATGTATTATTATAGTGTGTTTTTAATATAAATTTAGTAAAAACCACTTATTTTGGCCCTTTGTTCGTATTTTTCTTATTTTTCAAATTCTATTACTTTCAAAAAATATATTATTTTCGTATTTTATTATTTTTTATTGTTTTAGTACTTAATGTTTCAAATGTATTATTTTAGTGTGTTTTTAATATAAATTTAGTAAAAACCACTTATTTTGGCCCTTTGTTCGTATTTTCCTTATTTTCAATTATATTACTCTCAAAAAATATACTATTTTCGTATTTTATTTTATTTTATATTATAGTACATAATGTTTCAAATGTATTATTATAGTGTATTTTTAATATAAATTTAGTAAAAACCACTTATTTTGGCCATTTATTCGTATTTTTCTTATTTTTCAAATTCTATTACTTTCAAATAATATACTATTTTTGTATTTTATTATTTTTTATTGTTTTAGTACTTAATGTCTCAAATGTATTATTTTAGTGTGTTTTTAATATAAATTTAGTAAAAACCACTTATTTTGGCCCTTTGTTCGTATTTTCCTTATTTTCAAACTCTATTACTTTCAAAAAAATATACTATTTTCGTATTTTATTTTATTTTATTTTATTTTATTTTATAGTACATAATATTTCAAATATATTATTATAGTGTTTTTTTAATATAAATTTAGTAAAAACCACTTATTTTGGCTCTTTGTTCGTATTTTCCTTATTTTCAAACTCTATTACTTTAAAAAAATACTATTTTCGTATTTTCTTATTTTATATTATTTTAGTGCATAATGTTTCAAATGTATTATTTTAGTGTTTTTAATATATAACTAAAAATATTAATAACTAACAATAATAATAATAAATTTTTAATTACTAACAATAATAATACTAACTAAAATAATAATTACGTTTAAACTAACAATAATAATAATAGTTTTTTACTAACAATATACTAACTAAATGATAATTAAAGGTTTTAACTAACCATTGATTTTTACTAACAATTAGAGGTGTACATGGGCCGGGCCGGGCCGGGCCCAACTAAAAATTTAGGCCTGTTCATTGGGCTCGGGCCGGGCCGGGCCCAAAAAATGGGCCTAAATTTTTGCCCAAGCCCGGCCCATATAAAAATGCTAAAACCCGAGCCCGGCCCGCCCGTATTAATTTTTATATTATATAATTTTTAAATATATATAATAAATCAAAAATACTAAAAAAATCAAAATAAATATTTTTCAACAAATTGAAAATAAATTTTAAAAAATATGTAGACTAAATAACACTAAAATAGATGCAACTTAATAAACAAATGCCTCTAAAATAATAACAAATTAACAAATGTCTTTAAAATAATAACAAAATTAACAATAAAATAAGTTTTATATAATATCTAAACAATAACAACAAAATAATAGAAACATAATAGTAAAATGGTAGCAAAATAAGGAGAAAAACAATAAGAAAATAATATTAAAAAATAGTTTTTTTTTCCTTTAGTGAATTCGGGCCGAGCCGGGCCAGGCCCGGGCCAAAAATGCCTTACCCGAGCCCGGCCCATTTTTTAAATGGGCCCTGTTTTTTTGTCCAATCTCATTTTTCGGGCCTATATTTTTGCCCAAACCCTCCCACATTTTGGGCTGGCCTTCGGGCCGGGCGGCTGTACACATCTACTAACAATATACTAACTAAAATAATAATTATGGTTTTTAACTAACATAATAACTAACAATATACTAACTAACTAAAATATTATTTTAGGGTTTTAACTAACTAACTATAATAATAACTAAAATATAATACTCACTAAAATAATATTTAAACTTTTTACTAATCCTAATAATAACTAACAATATACTAACTAACTAAAATATTATTTTAGGGTTTTTAACTAACTAACTAACTATAATAATAACTAACGATATAATATTTAAACTTTTTACTAATCTTAATCTAACAATAACTAAACTAAACTAACAACAACAATTAATAAAATAAAAATCAATATATATATAATAATAATAACAACAAATCATCAACACAATAACAACAATATCATATCATCCATTATTTTAAAAAAAAAAATACCTACTTCTATTTTTTTTCTTCTCTTTCTTTCTTTCTTTCTCCTTTCTCTCTTTTTCTTTTCTTTTTCTGGCGCCGCCGTCTCCTCCTCCTTCTCCTCCTTCTTCTTCTTCTTCTCCTCCTTTCCCTTTCTAATCTAAAACTGAAATTATTGGGGACCATTATAAGGTCCCCAAAGGCCACAAGATGCTAAAATGGCATGCATGAGCGGTCACTTCACACCGGTGTCGTCTCTGCCACTGGCACCTTCGGTACCGCCTGTGGCAGACCTTCCACTAGGGTCCTGTCACGTCGTCGTCATCTTTTTTTTTCTTTTCAGTATTTTTTATTTTAAATTTTAGTGTTTTTTATCTAATCGGTGTTAGAAGCCAGAGTGGTGCCGCCTCTGGCATAGGCGTGACCACCTTAGATGTACCATTTTAGTACATAATGAAAATGCCATACCATTTTTTGTAATATTTTAGTAAACCCCCCAATTCCGTTCCTTCACCACTGAATAGGTATTGAATATGATTTATTTTTTTTCCTTTTCAATTTTTGCCCTCACATTTACCCCCCACCTTCAACGATAGTCCTCACCTAGCCATCATCCTTCCTCCTCCTTTTTTTTTCTTTTCTTTCTTCCTTCTTCCTTCTTTTTCTTCTTTCAAGGATTCATTGCATTCAGTTGGGATCTAAGTTTGTTGTTGTTGATATCTTATCAATATTATCCTACTCGACAACGGTGGAGTTTGCTGCTTCTACTTATCTGCGCTTCTTCTCTTGGGTCTCGCTCGCAGATCCACCACCATAACCCAAATTGATTTCCTAGCTTCCGTTTCTCTTCTTGATGGATCTCACTTCTCGCCCTGTTGTTGTCATCAACAACGACACTGGGTATTGTTTATCTTCTTGTTTTTGTAACTGAATATTACCCTAAACTACGTGCTCACTACCTGTTTGGTGAAATTGCCTAGTTATTTTAGACCCTCATTTTTTTTGTTATTATTCAACTAGTTCTTTATTTTTTAAAAAATTGTTTGCAGATATACTAAGATGGGATTTGCGGGTAATATAGAGCCGTGTTTTATTCAACCAACAGTAGTAGCAGTTAACGAATCTCTTCTCAATCAATCTAGAGCTTCTTCCAAATCTAATTGGTTAGTTCATTATTCAGTTGGGTAATGGCAGATCTTGATTTCTTCATTGGAGATGAAGCACTCACGCGATCACGATCAAGCAATAACTATAACATTACCCATCCCATTAAGCATAGCAAAGTGGATAATTGGTACCCATCCCATTAAGCATAGCAAAGTGGATAATTGGGATGCTATGAAATGAAATTGGCAACAATATATTTTTAATTATTTACAGTGTGATCTTGAGGATCATTACTTTTTGCTGACCGAAAGTCCACTTACTCTACTTCTAAAAATTGAGAATATATGGGTGAAATCATGTTTGAGACGTTTAATGTTCCAGGGCTTTATATTGTTGAGAATTATGTCATTGCTTTAGCTATTGGGTACACTACATCTAAGGTTTATGACTGGTTTCTGTATTGTTCTGTTTTCTAGTATTATATATCTTCACGTTAGTTGTTTACTAGTATGCTGGATGAATTAATTAGGGTCCTTGATTGTACATGATTTTTAGTATCTTTTATATTTATAAACTACACCTTTTAAGGTTGAATCTTGAGTGTGAATGTTGGTTCTAGGATGGTTAGGTATTCATCAGACTACTAGCAATTGATTTAAATCCATTTAGTGATTGAGAAAGAATTGTTATATAGATTATATCACTGTTCCTTAAGAAAGGTTGAACTTTTTGCTTAATCTATTCCGTTAAATTCTCCATTAAAAATAAAATTGTATGCTTAAAACGATATTTATTATGTTTTCTAAGAAACTGTGAAAATTTGAGAAAAATTCACGACCACGATAGCATCTGATACATCTGCAATCGCAGTAAACATGTAGTGATCGTAATAGTTATTAATCTCTGGTGCCTGCCTTATACTGTTTCAATACATCTAAATTTGTTTATTTGTTTTTTGTCTTTAATTATTAGAGAGAACTATGATGGAGGCATATAGTTGTTGCTAATCTTGTGGGTGTAAGCTGTGGGTTATGTTAAATACTTCATGCTTGTAGTGTTTAAAGAATCGCTCTAGCTTCTATTTAGCTTTAGACCATTTTGGGTGCTGTCTTTCTTGCTAACCATCATCATCCTTATATATTGATCATTTTCATTTAGTTTGACCTACAACTTTTTGTAGTATAGGGGTGGTAGCGAATGTTGGAGATGGAGCTACGCATATCTTACCTGTTGCAGATGGTTATGTTATTGGGAGTAGCATTAAGTCAATACCAATAATAGGAAAAGATGTTACTCTCCTTATATAGTAATGGATGCGGGTATTTTTGTTTTCTTTTTTCCCATGACTTGTGATCTGAAACCATTGATTGTTATTTATTCAATTTCAAGTTCTTAAGGTTATTATCATGTCTTGATGAGAAAAAAATACACTTCTTGGCATTACTCAGCCTTGTTCATAGTTGGATTTATTGGTGTTCTCAAGTTTTGCACATAGGCACGCCTATGCCTTGCACCTTTGTGCTAGGAATCAAAAACACCTCGACACTTTCAGACAAGGCGTATTTGATTAGGCACACTTTGGTGCTCTTAACTACGTTAGTTTTTATAAGGCGATAGGCATAAAAATGCTTGTCTGATTGAATTTGGAGTTTTCTACCTTTGTTTACTAGTAAGGAAATGGATAATATCAAACTCTCTACTTCTCAATATTTGAGTATTCAATATACGTGAGAGCAGAAGGAAATCATGCATATTCCACAATGAATGTTAAATCTGAATTTTTTTTTTCTAATGAAACAACATTTTATGCCATAAACTTGGCCTCATATTCTAGCAATTACAGTGCAAGTGGTTGTAATTTGAAGGTTTAAATATCATAAAAAACCATGCAAATGCACTACTCTAACCATGGGTTTATTGTGTGTCAACTATAATGAACATAACTTCAGAAGCAATGGATTCAAATAATATTGTATTATTTTAAATGTAATAAATAAAACATTCTAAATAATTTAATATAAAAATAAAAAATCTTTTAATATAATTTAATATAAAATAATTATATTAAGAATGTTATTAAATTATATATATATATTATTAAATTATATTTAATAATAATTATATTAAAATATAATTACATTTTTTTTATTTTTATTAAATATAATTTAATAATAATCCTATTAAAATTTAATAACAATTATTATCTACCTAACAAGTTTCTGCTAAGGGTATTTTGGTCATTTTATTTTTTTCTTATGCTATTACAAATCTATTCCATTCAATCAAACATAAGAATACTATTACAGCTCTATTCAATTCCATCTAACCAAACAATTGAATTACTGATTACAGCTCTATTCCATTATAACATTATTCCATTACAGCCCTATTCCATTCCAATGAACCAAACGTGCCGCAAGTGTTTTAAAATGTTTGCTTTATAAACCCCGATAGCTTACCGAGCCATTTTGGTGGCCAATGTAATATCCCGAATTCGGGTCTAACGTCTAGGTCAAGTTGGAGAGGTTATGTAACACCCCAAACCCGGCCTAGAAGTTAGGCCCGAATTTGGCGTGTCACATGGAAGTTTTTTTTTTTTTTCCATCTTTGAGATTGTTAAAAACTTGTTCGAGATTTACGGCCTCTTTGTTAAAACCCAAAACACTTAAGCAATTGTATCTACTTGAAAACGTAATTATCTTTAAAGACCTTTTTGGTTGTGAAATATATTTGAAATAACAATTTACGAAAATGGGACGTTTGGGAATAGAGTTGCAGAAGCATTTTGAAAGAAAATCCAAGGCCTTATTACAACATTTAACCCAAAATAGTAAAGTAATAAAATAAACGAGAAAGAAGTCTAGAGTCCAAATAAACCCATTTCTGAAGTATGGTCTCCATCGAGTCATCCATGGCCCAAGTCCACGTCACTGAACGTTACCTGAAAAGGTTAAGAAAAAGGGGGGTGAGTTATAAGAACTCAGTGTGTAATCCCCTTACCATCATCCACTGGGTCGAAACACACATAGCAATATTTTGGGCCTAAGCCCATTTACAATTATAACATAATAACATGTATATAACATGCATATGATATGCAAATCCCAAACCAAAACTAATTTCCATCCGCTACACACCACCCGTACCAACCAACACACCTGTGGGGATCAAGTCAACCCACCCCGCCAACACACCAATAGCAGGCATTAAGCCAATTATAACATTTGTGGCAGAGCCACCGAACTAGATTGTGACAAAGTCACCGAACTAGAGGCATTAAGCCATTTAAAATATTTGTGGCAGAGCCACCGAACTAGATTTTGGCAACAGGCCATTTAAAATATTTGTGGCAACAGGCCATTTAAAATATTTGTGGCAGAGCCACCGAACTAGATTTTGGCAACAGGCCATTTAAAATATTTGTGGCAACAGGCCATTCAAAATATTTTGGCAATAGGCCATTTAAAATATTTGTGGCAACATGCCATTTAAAATATTTGTGGCAGAGCCACCGAACTAGATTTTGGCAACAGGCCATTTAAAATATTTGTGGCAACAGGCCATTCAAAATATTTTGGCAATAGGCCATTTAAAATATTTGTGGCAGAGCCACCGAACTAGATTTTGGCAATAGGCCATTTAAAATATTTTGGCAACAGGCCATTTAAAATATTTGTGGCAGAGCCACCGAACTAGATTTTTGGCAACAGGCCATTTAAAATATTTTGGCAACAGGCCATTTAAAATATTTGTGGCAACAGACCATTTAAAATATTTGTGGCAACAGGCCATTTAAAATATTTGTGGCAGAGCCATCGAACTAGATTTTTGGCAACAGGCCATTTAAAATATTTTGGCAACAGGCCATTTAAAATATTTGTGGCAACAGACCATTTAAAATATTTGTGGCAACAGGCCATTTAAAATATTTTGGGCAACAGGCCATTTAAAATATTTTGGCAACATGCCATTTAAAATATTTGTGGCAGAGCCACCGAACTAGATTTTGGCAACAGGCCATTTAAAATATTTGTGGCAACAGGCCATTCAAAATATTTTGGCAATAGGCCATTTAAAATATTTGTGGCAGAGCCACCGAACTAGATTTTGGCAATAGGCCATTTAAAATATTTTGGCAACAGGCCATTTAAAATATTTGTGGCAGAGCCACCGAACTAGATTTTTGGCAACAGGCCATTTAAAATATTTTGGCAATAGGCCATTTAAAATATTTGTGGCAGAGCCACCGAACTAGATTTTGGCAATAGGCCATTTAAAATATTTTGGCAACAGGCCATTTAAAATATTTGTGGCAGAGCCACCGAACTAGATTTTTGGCAACAGGCCATTTAAAATATTTGTGGCAGAGCCACCGAACTAGATTTTTGGCAACAGGCCTTTCTTCTCTTCGTCATTTATCCCAACCCATGCAGTCATGTATGCATATACAAAGCATAACAATATTTATAGAATAATTTCAACATAAGGCCCATAACACAAGTTGGCCCATTAAACGATCTAGCAAACTTGACCCATTAAACGATCTAGCAAATTTGGCCCATTAATCGATCTAGCAAATTTTACATTTGGCCCATATAGCAAATATAACATTTTGCCCATTTAGCAAATATCACATTTGGCTCATATAGCAAATATCACATTTGGCCCATATAACAAATATAACATTCGGCCCATATAGCAAATATCACATTTGGCCCATATAACAAATATCACATTTGTCCCATATAGGGTATTTTCAATAATTTACACTCTAAGGGTGTTTCGGTAATTTCGCAACCCAGGGGTACTTCGGTAATTTACCCTCCAAGGGTATTTCAGTAATTTCGCAACCTAGGGAATTTCGGTAATTTACCCTCTAAGGGTATTTCGGTAATTTTGCAACCCAGGGGTATTTCAGTAATTTACCCTCCAAGGGTATTTCAGTAATTTCGCAACCTAGGGAATTTCGGTAATTTACCCTCTAAGGGTATTTCGGTAATTTTGCAACCCAGGGGTATTTCGGTAATTTACCCTCCAAGGGTATTTCAGTAATTTCGCAACCTAGGGAATTTCGGTAATTTACCCTCTAAGGGTATTTCGGTAATTTTGCAACCCAGGGGTATTTCGGTAATTTACCCTTCAAGGGTATTTCAGTAATTTATCCTCCAAGGGTATTTCGGTAATTTTGCAACCTAGGGGTATTTCAGTAATTTCGCAATTCTGGACTTTAACTACTAATTTGGGCATAAAAAATTTAAAACTGTCCATCTGCGTCATACTGACTAAATTGATTATAACTCGAGTTAGAAAACTCGAAATTTAGATCCGTAAAATTTCCTTGAAACTAGACTGAGATATCTTCTTACTGTAATTTTTCCAGAATTTTTGGCCTAGCCATTTAGTACAGTTTATTCCTTAAAGTTTCTCTTGTTTCACTGTCCAATGATTCTGACCTCTCTTAACTTAATTTCAAATATCTCGCTGTACGGTTTTCATATACTGTTCAAACTTATTTCTCTTGAAAATAGACTCACTAAAGAATCCATACATATAAATTATAACCCATAATTCATTTTGTACAATTTTATATGATTTTTCCAAAACAGATCAGTGAACCCCGAAGTTAATCAGAACCAGTCTCACTAAAATCAAGATATCTCAGAATATAAAATTCCTTTTCCTTCTCCGTTTCTTCCATATTAAAATAGACACAGTAAGCTTTAATTTGATATCTTAATCACTTTCTAATTCTGTTTCTCCTATTTTTCATGATTTTTGGAAATCACGTCACTGTCATTGACCAAAACTGTTTTATTACAAAAACACGGTTACCACTATGAACCTACGCGCGTCCGAGTGATCCCGGGTGCCGATTTTCGGTTTTCTTTGGTATTTCGACCAAATCACAGAACATTAATGCAAAATTTCAGAGAAGTGTGAGATTACACACCATTTCAAACATGTATTTGGAAGGGTATGAGATTACACACCTTATTCGGAATCCGTAACGCGATGCTCTCCGCGACACCAAAAATCCGAATCACCTATTACGAGGAATAGGCTTTCGATTGAACCTTTGATAAAATACTTCGAGACCTTGCAACCAGGATAAAATCTCTCATGGCAAGTCCCTAGACTCTCAACCATGTTACAAATTAGTCCCCTCATTAGCTAGCTTAAGCTTTGGGGGTTCCAAAAATACAAAAATTATCAACTAAAGCCATCAAAATCACTTACTAATAAGGGAGATAGCTTGGCTGAAAGTTCAAACCCCCAAAGCTCCATTTCTTCATCAATTTTCGGTGGAGAGAAGATAGATGAATAGTAAAAGATGATAGCATCTTTTACTCATCTTATTCTATTCATTTTATCACCTAATTCCCACCTATTTTGACCAAAATTAAAATTATTATCCCCTATGTCACATGGCCGGCCTACTCACTTAAAACAAGGCCAAATTGCACAATTTGGGCCTCCAATTAATAGCCCATAGCTATTTCGCACCTTTAGCAATTAAAATTAAACTTTAGCACTTGATGCGATTCAGTCCTTTTTCGAAATTAAGCCCTCAATCGCTAAAATTGAGACACCAAAAATTTCATGCATGTTTATAAACATGTTATAACACATAGAATAACATAAAAATAATTTTCTCTATTCTCGGTTTAGCGATTCCGAGATCACTGTTCCGACTATCCCCTAAATCGGGCTATTACACCCTCCATGCATTTTTTTTTTCACCTACCTCATTCTTTTCAAATCTCATCATTATATATATTTTTTTTCTTTTTCTTTTTCAACAAATCACTCTCCATCATTCCTTTTTCTCCCATTTCTTTTTATTCTTTTTCTTTTATTTCATCCTTTAATGATGTCATGGATGACACTTGGAAGAGCACATCAAAATAAATCCAAAATTTGCAAAAGATGAGATTTGAACCCCTTCCCTCCATTCTCTCCACTTGATGCCATAACCTCTTTACCAATAGTTCATTTATGATAACAATTTACTCACTTATTTCCATAAGTTTTGATGCCTCTTACTATTTCTCCTTAATAGGCTTAAACACTAACTTTCATTAAGGCCCATCTTGAACCCGAAACTTCATAGAACCCCGTAACTTTCTAAAATCATCTTCTTAATAAGTCCAACTTGAAATAATGTCATTCTCTTATTCTCAAAAATTTTAAACACTCCTACGCCCAAGGCCCAATGAGCCCAATCCTACTAGGCCCAATTTCGGGATGTTACAATTCTACCCTCCTTAAAGAAAATTTCGTCCTCGAAATTTCCAATCAACTACTAGACGTACCGCTCAATTCACATCACTATGCTTTCGCTGCGCACTCTGATCTTAATAACACTAATGTACTTTTAACAAATTCTTGAATCCTCTTTCACAACCAAACATCTAACCACAAAAGCAAGCAGTCATCTACCACTTATACTTCAAATTTTTCTACACTCAATCATCACATCCAACAAAAACATACCTGACTTGATGGTCATGAAACAATCTCGAGCCTTATGCTCCTTAGACCCGCATCTCATACATGCTCCTGACCTCCTTCAGCATTTTCTAGGATGATGCTTTCTACAATAATCGCAAGCCAAAAAGTTTGGACGTGCCTTGACATGCTTTACGAAACGACACTACGACCCAAAAGAATCATTATCTATTTTCTTCTTACAGTCCTCAAACCTAACTCGAAGTGCTTCACCAATTCCTCTAACCTTTCAATTACCTCCTTAACTATTTGAGTCAGCTCATCAACCTTAGCTCAATCATGAGATCCCGTCTCAACCACTAGCGATGCTAGCGCCTCCTTTTCGGAAACATGCCCCGATGCTGAAGATCTAGCCTTAGTACCTCGGCGTCTACCACGTCCACATCTATCGTGTCCACGTCTTCTAACATTCATGTTCACTAAGGTCGACTTAATCTTATTACGAGTTTTATGAATCAATATACTATTCGATGTTTATTAAACAATGTCTTATGGAGTATAAGAGTTGAAGTGGTTTTCGCAAAACGTATCCTAAAGTCTCAATCTCTATAGTTTTTACTCCTAAAGCCAAAACTTCTAGAGTATTTCTACGGTCATATCATAATAATCATAATCATAAGATTATAACATATACTTACTTGACTTGGTGCCGGATACCCGTGGTGCCATACTTCCTTTAGAACATGCATTTATAAATCAAAATTTTAAACAGCTTTGGAAAACGCTTTTGAACCCAAACCACAGCCGAGTTTTGCAAACTGAGCTCTGATACCACTAAATGTAACACCCCAAACCCGGCCTAGAAGTTAGGCCCGAATTTGGCGTGTCACATGGAAGTTTTTTTTTTTTTCCATCTTTGAGATTGTTAAAAACTTGTTCGAGATTTACGGCCTCTTTGTTAAAACCCAAAACACTTAAGCAATTGTATCTACTTGAAAACGTAATTATCTTTAAAAACCTTTTTGGTTGTGAAATATATTGAAATAACAATTTACGAAAATGGGACGTTTGGGAATAGAGTTGCAGAAGCATTTTGAAAGAAAATCCAAGGCCTTATTACAACATTTAACCCAAAATAGTAAAGTAATAAAATAAACGAGAAAGAAGTCTAGAGTCCAAATAAACCCATTTCTGAAGTATGGTCTCCATCGAGTCATCCATGGCCCAAGTCCACGTCACTGAACGTTACCTGAAAAGGTTAAGAAAAGGGGGGTGAGTTATAAGAACTCAGTGTGTAATCCCCTTACCATCATCCACTGGGTCGAAACACACATAGCAATATTTTGGGCCTAAGCCCATTTACAATTATAACATAATAACATGTATATAACATGCATATGATATGCAAATCCCAAACCAAAACTAATTTCCATCCGCTACACACCACCCGTACCAACCAACACACCTGTGGGGATCAAGTCAACCCACCCCGCCAACACACCAATAGCAGGCATTAAGCCAATTATAACATTTGTGGCAGAGCCACCGAACTAGATTGTGACAAAGTCACCGAACTAGAGGCATTAAGCCATTTAAAATATTTGTGGCAGAGCCACCGAACTAGATTTTGGCAACAGGCCATTTAAAATATTTGTGGCAACAGGCCATTTAAAATATTTGTGGCAGAGCCACCGAACTAGATTTTGCAACAGGCCATTTAAAATATTTGTGGCAACAGGCCATTCAAATATTTTGGCAATAGGCCATTTAAAATATTTGTGGCAACATGCCATTTAAAATATTTGTGGCAGAGCCACCGAACTAGATTTTGGCAACAGGCCATTTAAAATATTTGTGGCAACAGGCCATTCAAAATATTTTGGCAATAGGCCATTTAAAATATTTGTGGCAGAGCCACCGAACTAGATTTTGGCAATAGGCCATTTAAAATATTTTGGCAACAGGCCATTTAAAATATTTGTGGCAGAGCCACCGAACTAGATTTTTGGCAACAGGCCATTTAAAATATTTTGGCAACAGGCCATTTAAAATATTTGTGGCAACAGACCATTTAAAATATTTGTGGCAACAGGCCATTTAAAATATTTGTGGCAGAGCCACCGAACTAGATTTTTGGCAACAGGTCATTTAAAATATTTTGGCAACAGGCCATTTAAAATATTTGTGGCAACAGACCATTTAAAATATTTGTGGCAACAGGCCATTTAAAATATTTTGGGCAACAGGCCATTTAAAATATTTTGGCAACATGCCATTTAAAATATTTGTGGCAGAGCCACCGAACTAGATTTTGGCAACAGGCCATTTAAAATATTTTTGGCAACAGGCCATTCAAAATATTTTGGCAATAGGCCATTTAAAATATTTGTGGCAGAGCCACCGAACTAGATTTTGGCAATAGGCCATTTAAATATTTTGGCAACAGGCCATTTAAAATATTTGTGGCAGAGCCACCGAACTAGATTTTTGGCAACAGGCCATTTAAAATATTTTGGCAATAGGCCATTTAAAATATTTGTGGCAGAGCCACCGAACTAGATTTTGGCAATAGGCCATTTAAATATTTTGGCAACAGGCCATTTAAAATATTTGTGGCAGAGCCACCGAACTAGATTTTTGGCAACAGGCCATTTAAAATATTTGTGGCAGAGCCACCGAACTAGATTTTTGGCAACAGGCCTTTCTTCTCTTCGTCATTTATCCCAACCCATGCAGTCATGTATGCATATACAAAGCATAACAATATTATAGAATAATTTCAACATAAGGCCCATAACACAAGTTGGCCCATTAAACGATCTAGCAAACTTGACCCATTAAACGATCTAGCAAATTTGGCCCATTAATCGATCTAGCAAATTTTACATTTGGCCCATATAGCAATATAACATTTTGCCCATTTAGCAAATATCACATTTGGCTCATATAGCAAATATCACATTTGGCCCATATAACAAATATAACATTCGGCCCATATAGCAAATATCACATTTGGCCCATATAACAAATATCACATTTGTCCCATATAGGGTATTTTCAATAATTTACACTCTAAGGGTGTTTCGGTAATTTCGCAACCCAGGGGTACTTCGGTAATTTACCCTCCAAGGGTATTTCAGTAATTTCGCAACCTAGGGAATTTCGGTAATTTACCCTCTAAGGGTATTTCGGTAATTTTGCAACCTAGGGGTATTTCAGTAATTTACCCTCCAAGGGTATTTCAGTAATTTCGCAACCTAGGGAATTTCGGTAATTTACCCTCTAAGGGTATTTCGGTAATTTTGCAACCCAGGGGTATTTCGGTAATTTACCCTCCAAGGGTATTTCAGTAATTTCGCAACCTAGGGAATTTCGGTAATTTACCCTCTAAGGGTATTTCGGTAATTTTGCAACCCAGGGGTATTTCGGTAATTTACCCTTCAAGGGTATTTCAATAATTTATCCTCCAAGGGTATTTCGGTAATTTTGCAACCTAGGGGTATTTCAGTAATTTCGCAATTCTGGACTTTAAACTACTAATTTGGGCATAAAAAATTTAAACTGTCCATCTGCGTCATACTGACTAAATTGATTATAACTCGAGTTAGAAAACTCAAAATTTAGATCCGTAAAATTTCCTTGAAACTAGACTGAGATATCTTCTTACTGTAATTTTCCAGAATTTTTGGCCTAGCCATTTAGTACAGTTTATTCCTTAAAGTTTCTCTTGTTTCACTGTCCAATGATTCTGACCTCTCTTAACTTAATTTCAAATATCTCGCTGTACAGTTTTCATATACTGTTCAAACTTATTTCTCTTGAAAATAGACTCACTAAAGAATCCATACATATAAATTATAACCCATAATTATTTTGTACAATTTTATATGATTTTTCCAAAACAGATCAGTGAACCCCGAAGTTAATCAGAACCAGTCTCACTAAAATCAAGATATCTCAGAATATAAAATTCCTTTTCCTTCTCCGTTTCTTCCATATTAAAATAGACACAGTAAGCTTTAATTTGATATCTTAATCACTTTCTAATTCTGTTTCTCCTATTTTTCATGATTTTTGGAATCACGTCACTGTCATTGACCAAAACTGTTTTATTACAAAAACACGGTTACCACTATGAACCTACGCGCGTCCGAGTGATCCCGGGTGCCGATTTTCGGTTTTCTTTGGTATTTCGACCAAATCACAGAACATTAATGCAAAATTTCAGAGAAGTGTGAGATTACACACCATTTCAAACATGTATTTGGAAGGGTATGAGATTACACACCTTATTCGGAATCCGTAACGCGATGCTCTCCGCGACACCAAAAATCCGAATCACCTATTACGAGGAATAGGCTTTCGATTGAACCTTTGATAAAATACTTCGAGACCTTGCAACCAGGATAAAATCTCTCATGGCAAGTCCCTAGACTCTCAACCATGTTACAAATTAGTCCCCTCATTAGCTAGCTTAAGCTTTGGGGGTTCCAAAAATACAAAAATTATCAACTAAAGCCATCAAAATCACTTACTAATAAGGGAGATAGCTTGGCTGAAAGTTCAAACCCCAAAGCTCCATTTCTTCATCAATTTTCGGTGGAGAGAAGATAGATGAATAGTAAAAGATGATAG